>JAOTQR010092409.1:0-14931 GCA_025774065.1 Solanum ossicruentum | reverse complement strand
GCCGACTTTAACATGTATAACATATACATAGACCTGAACTTAATCCTTTTGAATTTTAAAATGCAACAAATATGAATATAAGCTAATTTTTTTCATCTTTTCAATTAGGAATGCCTCGAAATCTAACAAATATTTCATTGGCCAATTTTAATACACCTTGATCAACATTAAATTAACAAAAATAATTAAAACTAAAATGGCCCAAAATGTTCCTAAAATGTCCATGTAGCCATTTTCAAACTTAAGGCAACTCACAATTTATGGACCAATAGGAAAATTAGCAAAGAAAATTAATGAAAGCTTCACATTTAGCCAATCAACAACAAAAATTAATAACAACCAGTGGAGGATCCACAAATGGACAATAATAACAAACAACTAAGGCATCACCAACATTAATGAAAAATATCTATGAGGGAAAATGTTCCATTCTAATCCTAACAAAACTACTTAAAAAATGATAAGAGGAGTAAGTAATATATTAAAATATTGCTAAAACTACATAGCTAACCTCTACAAAATATAATGAGGATTAACATAATGTAAAACCAAGGTAAATGGCAAAGAGCCAAAGAGGTCACCGGAAGAAAACATTTTCTATTTTACTAATATAAATAAATCAATCAAAACAGTCCCAAATCATTTTAACTCAAGTAACAACTTACAAAATGACAAACTTACTAGAAAAATATCAAATAATTAAGTCAGTCCACTGGCATTAGTAAATGGTAAAACAAGAACATCACAACAATGAGAGCAAGAATAAAGATTAAGTTTATCAGCGATGGAGAGACATTGGAGACGGGGTTTAATTCAGAGTTGGTCATGGGGTGGTTGATGCCATCGTTCACTGAATCTACTACTACTTCAATGTTGGTGGTTGTTTGATATTCTGCCGAGGTTCATTTTGCTACTATTTCTTGCTGGGAAAGGTGGCTTGGAGCTCGCTAATTTTTCTTTTTTTGGTGAGGGAAAATGATGGGGTTTTGGGGGTGGTTCATGGTTGTTTTTGGTGATGGGACGGGGGGGGGGGTTGTTTTGGAGTTGTGGTTGGGCATTTCAGGGTCATTTGACTACTATTTTGCAGTAGTTTTTGGTGGTGAGTTTGTAGATGATGAAATCATGTGTGATATTTGCATAATTAAATACTTGCAAAGAATGGAAGAATTGAAAACCCAAAATTGCCACGCAATTAGCAATACCAAGATCCAAAAGTGAGCACAAAGTACGTTTTCAAAATCTCCAAGAACAAATCCAAACTAAAAGTAATGTTCTCTTCTTTGATAGTCTACACATCTAAAAATAAATAAAAACCCTATTTATAGACATAAAAAATGGAACGCCCACACCTTAAATGTACCAGTCTTATGCACATGAAACATGATATGGCTTTATCAAATTAGCGCCTATTTTTTTAAGTGCTTGAATATCATATTAGAGGGAGATATGTACATCTAACGTTTAAGAAGTCGAGTATATACAAATTTTAAGTCAAATTGAGGAGATCGAAGTGTTAAACAAAGTGAGGAAATTGAGGTGCTTGTAGGACTTAGGAAGCTATCAGGTGAGTCACCAACTTATTTAGATTAAATTTGCTAGCTAGATGGAGATGAGGCCCGACATCAAATATGTCCATGTCCGATTATTAATAAAGTATATGTTAAGGTTGTAACTTTAGCCCATGTTTTAGCATCATAAATGGACTATATTTTCATCCCAAGAAGGATATAAAAAGAGCCCAAATACATTATAATTTCTTTGATAATTTAGGCCCATACAAACTAAGAGAAAGGGGGAAAAATAGGCAGCAAAGGCCCATCAAATTGGAGCCCCTTAAGGCCCAAGTGAAAAGAGGCAAAATGGTACATTACTCACTTTATAAAATAAGGCCTAAAATGTAAATGTAAGTCAGTCAAAGAAATCCTCTAAAAGGGCTTATAAGCAGCTCCTTCAAATCATTTAACTTAGATAAAACATCAACTTTCCAAATCTCTCTCTACACCTTCTTAATCTTGCAAAGCAACCACAAGGAGACTTTCAGGGTTCTTGGAGAATCCCTACACCTTGAGGATAAAGGTAGTAAGAATACTTGTGTGTTAGTATTGTTTTCGCATGAAAAACCAGAGGCTAAAATTGTTATACCCTTGCTAAAATTGTTGGACAGCATGTGTTCCAAAGGTTGTTGTACATTTTTTTTGTTTGTTTGGAAGCTTTTCTCTTTTTGGTTGGATTGATTATGAAGGAAGGCTACTGTTCTTAATGATCCTTGGTTCTATAATGATGTATAAAGGCTGCTGCACCATTTTTACAGTCCGTAAAAGTGAGTTATTGTATGATATCATAAATATGTTCTTAGTATGAGCCTGTGGGCTGGTAGTTGGGAATTGTTTTTCCGCTACCTCTCTAATTTGGGACTATTTTTGGACTGTGTTAAAGATGGTTTTATGTGTAAGTATATTATATACATTTTTGTTGAAGTGAAAACAGATTTGGGATTGTTGACTTCGAAGTGTAGCGAGATGACGTAAATGTTGTGCCGCCTACTTGTGTATTGTGTATAACGATTATGTGTTGTGCTTTATGGGCTTTTGTGAGATTTTTATGGCATTAAACTAGGCTGCACATGATATGTATATGAGAATGTGTATGAGAAAATATGATTAGAGGTAAAAGATTGAAATAGTATGCGCGGGTTGATAATTACACGCTTGCTACCCGTGTGATTTGTTTTATGAGATTGGGCTACGAAGATGTATCTATTGGATTCTAATGCTACTTTTATCACCTACTATATTATAGATAAATATTTGGAGATAGGAAAGGTTATCTTGAGGTAATAGCGAGGTCGTACAATATGGTATGTAAGGCTACTCGATTTTGTATTACTTAGCATGAAATCTAGATTCTTCCTTGGCACATACAGGCAATTACCACTCTGACACAACTATTAACCATGCCTTCACTATTTCACATGTTCATATGCTCGCATACATAGTCACCTTCAAATCTGCATACATACGTGGATTCCAAGTTACATGGGTTCTTATTGCTAAATAAAGTTTATGAGTTGTTTCATCTCATGCTCATTTTATTAATTGTGTAATGTACTCTTTTCATTGGCATATTGTCTTGTATGATTATTTGCATGTCACATGCTACATTTACAGTCCTACAACTCCAATATTATGATTACAAAAAGAATCATCTCAAAAGTAATTGAAAGGTAAAGTATATTGCTTATTGATGGGCGGTAACCTGAGGGGTGGAAGAATCACCTAGCTAGGGTTATCCTATCACGGGGGGAGGGGGGCGGGGGGGTATCCCAAGGGGTGAAAGGAAAATCCTATCTAGGATCGATCCTGATATAGATTTACTATTAGTTAGCTGGTCGTTTATATTACATGATGTGCGCAGATTATACAGTAAAGGTAAATTAATAAAAAGAACATAATGTACATGATTCCACAGTATAATTAAAGGTGGTCTCTTATCCTACACCAGTGCGTAGTTTCATTTGACTTGTTACTATATAGACAGTATTTCTTGTCTTACATATTCAACACTTATCTCCTATTGACGTTGCTTATGGGGGACCTACATTTCATGCTGCAGGTATAGGTGCTAGTAGATCTCCCCAGTAGGAGTACAGGATATTCAACTGCTGTTACCAAGCTCCAGGTTGCTTTGGAGCTTTGTGTGTCTAGAGATTATATTTTTGTATTATAAGTTAGTAGAGTAGGGGCCTGTCCTGGCCCTTATCAGATATTTTTTCTTATCTAGAGGGTTTGTAGACTATGTAAATTAAAGTTTGGTCATGTATCGTATTTTAAACAACATGGCCCCAACGGCCTAGTCATATGCATTTCCTTTTGGCTTGTTATTACTGTTTACTTTCTTGAAAGCATGTTGAATGAAGAAACCCCTTATAATATGTATGGAAAGCGCATGGATGCAGGTTGGTTCTCCCAAGCCTTATCGGCAACGAGTGCCAGTATGCCTTAATGGGACTTCGGGCGTGATAGAAGTGGTACCAAAACAAATCATCCTAGGGAGCCTACAAAGTTGTGTCTATGTAGAATCTTGTTTGTCTATGTGTCGTGCACCACATTTATAAGCAAGAGGCTACATGGTATTTATGAGTTATCACTTTCTTTTCATTCTTTAGATTGTGCCATAGAGCCAAGTGTAATAGGTGGATTGTGTCTAACCCCTAAATTGTTTTGTACAATAAGTATACCAGAAACCAAGAGAAACAAAGGTAAAGTGAAGGAAATAGAATTGGTGGTTGGTATACCCAGTAGGGTAAGACAATGAAATGAGGCTCAAGATGGGTCCCTATCATAGATATCTCTAACTCCTCTAACTCCTAATGAACCAAGAAGTACTGAAATTCCCCCAGAACCACCTATCGATGCTACCATGTAGGATCTGAGAAATGCAGTCCAATTTTTAACTCTTATAGATGCTGGCCAATGTCAAAGATAGGAAGGTCCAGTTATAGGTGTAGTTGGTATGAATAGGGTAGCTAGAATGAAGATACGTGACTTCCTTAATTTGGACCCTCCATCCTTCACTGGGTCAAATCCAAATAAAGATCCATAAGACTTTATTGATCAGATTCAACACATTTTAGATGTTGTGCATGTGAGTGGTACAAAAGCTGTCGAGTTGGCGACATATAAGTTGAAGGGTGTGTCTATATTGTGGTATGAAGCTAGGAAGCAATCTAAGGATATCGATGCACCTCTAACTATCTAGAAGGAGTTCAAAGAAGCATTTCTGGACGATTACGTTCCATTAGAGATCTGAGAGGCCTGTGCAGATCAATTCTTGAACCTCCACCAAGGGAATATGAGTGTGAGGGGGTATAGCCTTCAATTTAATTCCCTGGCTAGGTATGCTCCTAATGTAGTTGCTACTATGGCAGATAGAGTTCATCAATATATGGATAGATTGAATACGTATTTGGTCAGAGACTGTAGCATTGCTTCCTTGAATAAATACATGGATATAGTGAGGATATAAGCTTTTGCACAAAAATTGGAGGATCAAAGGCAAAGAACAAGGACACAAGAGTTGGAAAGGGGGCAAGCCAAAAGGGCTAAATCTATAGGGCAGTTCATACCGTCCCAAGGTGAGCTTAGGCCTCAGTTTTCTAATAGACCACCTAGGCCATCATTTTCCTACTCTGCAGCCGGTGCTCTACCACAACTTCAAGGGTTTAAAAGTAATCAGTTTGGTCAACATGGTGAGGGACAAGGTACATGGACAATAGTATATTCGACAGACCAGCAAATGACTAAGCATCCTTGTAAACAGTGTGGAAGAAGTCATTTAGGTATATGTTGTGTTGTGACAGATGTTTGGTACTGGTGTGGTGCCCCAACGCATATGATGAGATATTGCCCAAGGAGACATATGGGAGATATAGCACAAACTACTGGATCATCTGTTACATCATTATCACCAGTTTCTCCCTTAGGTAGGGTTCAACGAGTATGTACAGGTCGTGGTAGAGGTGTTATAGAGGCAACTAGCTCTAGCGGAGTCCAGAATCGCAGTTATGCTTTGGGAGTTGGCAAATTTTGGAAACTTCACCCGATGTGGTCACAAGTACATTGTCCATCTTTTCACATAATGTATATGCATTAATTGAACCTAGTTCTACACTATCATACATCACTCCACTAGTTGCTAGGAAGCTTAAGAGAACACCCAAATTATTAAACAAACCATTTGAAGTATCCACACAAACCACTGAATCTATCATGGCTAGAAGGGTTTATTATGACTGTGTAGTAACTGCTTGTGACCGTGACACATTGGATGAGCTTATTGAGCTAGAAATGGTGGAATTTGATTTTATAATGGGTATGGATTGGTTAGCTTCTTGCTATGCCACCGTGGATTGCCGAACTAAGGTAGTGTACTTCCACTTTCCAAATGAGGCAGTTCTTGAATGGGAAGGCAATATTGGGACACCAAAGGGTAAGTTTATCTCCTATTTTAAGGCAAGAAAGATAATATCTAAGGGCTATATATGTCATTTAGTTAAAGTAAGGCATATGGGGGCAGAATCGCCAACTCTTCAATCAGTTCCAGTGGTGAATGAATTTGTTTATGTGTTCCTTGAAGAACTTGCAGGTTTACCTCCAGAACGAGAAATAAATTTTGGTATTAACTTACTTCCAGATAACCTATTTCCATCATTCCATATAGAATAGCCCCGGCAGTATTGTGTGAATTAAAAGAGCAGTTAAACGACTTATTGGAGAAAGGTCTTATAAGACCTAATATGTCTCATTAGGTTACACCAGTGTTATTTGTACGCAAAAGGAATGACATCTTGAGAATGTGTATTGACTATCAACAATTGAATAGGGTGACAATTAAGAATGAATACTCCCTCCCCAGGATTGATGATTTATTTAATCAATTACAAGGTGCCAAATGCTTTTCAAAAATTGATTTGAGATCTATCACCAAGTGAGGGTGAATGAGAAAGATATACCCAAGACAACGTTTTAAACACGCTATGGTCATTTTGAATTTCTTGTTATGTCATTTAGGCTAACGAATGCACCAACAGTTTTTATGGATCTGATGAATCGGGTATTTAAGCCTTTTTTGGATGTGTTTGTGATAGTATTTATAGATGATATTTTGGTATATTCAAGATCAGAAAAGTACCATGCAAATCACTTACGATAGGTGTTATAAGTTCTTCGTAATCGATAGTTGTATGGCAAGTTTTCTAAATGTGAATTTTGGCTAAAATCAGTGTCATTCTTGGGTCATATTATGTCTGATAAGGGAATAAGGTTTGATTTACAAAAAGATAGAGGCTGTGAAAGATTGGCCAAGACCAACAACACCCACGAAAGTTCAGAGTTTCCTATGGTTGGCAGGCTATTATAAGAGGTTTGTTGAAGGTTTTTCTTCTATTTTTGCACCTCTAACAAAGTTGATACGTAAGGCAACCAAGTTCTAATGGAATGATGCATGTGAAAGGAGCTTCTAAGAGTTAAAAAGCAGACTAACTTCTACACCTGTGCTAATACTTCTAGAAGGAACCGAGGGGTATGCAGTGTATTGCGATGCTTCAAGAGTTAGCTTAGAGTGTGTACTGACATAGTATGGTAGGGTAATTACTTATGCCTCCAAAAAACTATGGCTACATGAATAAAACTATCCAACATATGTTCTTGAGCTAGCAACAGTTGTGTTTGCTCTGAAAATATGGCACCACTATTTGTGTGGTGTTCACGTTGACATATATACTAACCATAAGAATTAGCAGTATATTTTTAAGCAGAAAGAGCTAAATTTAAGACAGTGGAGATGGCTAGAGCTAATAAAGGATTACAATGTTGATATATTTTACCACCCAGGGAAGGAAAATATGGTAGCTAATGCTCTGAGTCATAAGGAAATCATGAATATTGGTGATCAGGTCATGGTAAGTCAAGATGTGGCTAAAGATCTACGACAACTAGCTAGTTTGGGAGTTCGCCTTCTTAAAACCCCAAAGGAAGGGGTCGTTGTGCATAATGTTGCAGAGTCTTCATTGGTAATAGAGGTGAAAGAAAAATTGTTCGAGGATCCTGTTCTATTATGACTTAAAGACAAGGTGAGTCAGGGTACGATAAAGGGCTTTGACCTTAAAAAGATTGAGTACTTTTATTGCCAAAATAGATTATGTATGCCTGATACTAATGGACTAAGAAAGAGGGTAATGGAAGAAGCCCATCATTCTAGATATTCCATCCATCCAGGATCAACTAAGATGTATCATGACCTGAAGGGAATGCTTTGGTGGGGAGGCATGAAAAGGGACCTTGTAGAATTTGTGGCTCAATGTCCAAATTGCCAACAAGTCATAGTAGAGAACCAAAAGTGGCAGTGTATAGAAATTCCAATATGGAAGTGGGATGTGATCAATATGGATTCTTTTACCGGGTTGGATCGCTCATTTAAGAATTTTGACTCCATATGGGTAATAGTTGACAGACTCACAAAGTCAGCATACTTCTTGCAAATTAAGAGTAATTATATAGCCGAAGAGTATGTTAAGCTATACCTCAAAGAGATAGTCAGGCTACATGGGGTCCCGATCTCCATTATATCTTATCGGGGGGCTCAATTTACTACAAAGTTTTGTAAGTCCTTCCAGAGGAGTTTAGGGACACAAGTGAATTTTAGTACATCATTACACTCTCAGACAAACAGTCAAGCTGAACGCATTATTCAAACACTTGAAGATATGTTGCAAGCTTATGCATTGGACTTTAAAGATAGTTGGGTAGACCATTTGCCACTTATTGAATTTGCCTATAATAATAGCTACCACTCAAGTATCAAGATGGTACCTTATGAAGCTTTGTGTGGAAGGAAATGTAGGTCACCAATTAGATGGTTTGAAGTGGGTGAAACCATATTTCTCGGGCCAGATCTAGAACAACAAGCCATGGAAAAAGTTAGGTCAATACAACAACAGCTAGAATGTCATGAATCATATGTGGATGCTAGAAGGAGAGGACTGGAATTCTCAGTAAGGGATTAAGTATTTTTAAAGGTGTCTCCAATGAAAGGGGTTATGAGATTTGGTAAGAAAGGAAAACTGAGCCCACGCTATATAAGGCCATATAAAATCATTAAGAGGTTTGTATAGGTTGCATATGAATTAGAGCTACCCCAAGAGCTTTCAATGGTTCATCCTGTTTTTCATGTCTTAATGCTTCAAAAATGCATAGGTGACCCATCCCATATTGGCCCTATTGAAGATGTGAAGGTTACAGAAGATCTCACCTATGAAGAGGTACCTGTTACTTTTCTAGATTGTCAAGTTAAGAAGCTAAGGAATAAAGAAACAGCTTCAGTAAAAGTACTTTGGAGAAATTAGCAAGCAGAAGATATAACATGGGAGGCTGAGGACGCGATGATATCAAAATACCCTTACTTATTTGAAGCTAAAGAGGAAGTTCAATAGGCAGAGTTGGGGTATTAATAGGTATGTGTGTTCGAGTACTTTTTGTGTTGTCAAAGGTTTGTTTAAGTAAAGGTTTAAACTTGGATAAGCTATCCAATTATGATGACATTCGAGGACAAATGTTCCTAAGGAGGGGAGGATGTAACACCCCACTCCTTACATGTACCAGTCCTATGCACATGAAACATAATATGGCTTTGTCAAATTAGCGCCTATTTTTTTTAAGTGCTTGAATCTCATACTAGAGAGCAATATGTGTGTCTAATGCTTTAGAGGGTCGAGTGTATAAAAGTTTTAAGTTAAATTGAGAAGATCACAATCTTAAACAAAGTTAGAGAATTGAGGTACTTGTAGGACTTAGAAGCTAGCAGGTGAATTACCTACTTGCTTAGCTTAAATTTGCTAGCTAGATGGAGATAAGGCTTGATGTCGAATCTATCCAAGTTCGATTATGAATAAACTATGTGTTAAGGGTTTAACTTTAGCCCTTCTTTTAGCAACATAAATGGACTACATTTTCAGCCCCAGAAGGATATAAAAAGAGCTCAAATACATCACAATTTCTTTGATAATTGAGGCCCAAACTAACTAAGAGAAAAGGGGGAAAATGGGCAGCAAAGACCCATCAATTTGGAGCCCCTTAAGGTTCAAGTGAAATGGGGAAAATGGTACGTTACTCACTTGATAAAATAAAGCCTAAAATGTAAAAGAAAGTTGGGCAAATAAATCCTTTAAAAGGGCTTATAAGCAGCTCCTTCAAGTCATTTATCTTAGACAAAACATCAGCTTTCCAAAGCTTTCTCTCTACACCTTCTTAACCTTGCAAAACAGCCACAAGGAGGCTTTTAGGGTTCTTGGAGAATCCCTACACCTTGGGGGTAAAGGTAAGTAAGAATACTTATGTATTTAGTATTGCTTTCTCATGAAAAACAAGAGGCTAAGCTGATTATACCTTTGCTGAAATTATTGGACAACATGTGTTCTAAAGGTTGTTGTATATTTTTCTTGTTTATTTGGAAGCTTTTCTCTTTTTGGTTGCATTGATTATGAATGGAGGCTACTGTTCTTAATGATCATTGGTTCTATAATGATGTATAAAGGCTGCTGCACCATCTTTATAGTCAGCAAAAAGTAGTTCTTGTATGATATCATAATTGTGTTCTTAGTATGAACTTGTGGGCTGGTAGTTGGGAATTGTTGTTCCACGACCTCTGTCTACTTTGGGACTATTTTTGGACTGTTTTAAAGCTGGTTTTATGTGTAAGTATGTTATATATAGTTTGGTTGAAATTAAAACATATTTGGGATTGTTGACTTCGAAGTGTAACGAAAGGACATAATGTTATGCCGCCTACTTGTGTGTTGTGTATAATTATTATGTGTTGTGCTTTGTGGGCTTTGATGAGATTATTATGGCACTAAAAGAGGCTGCACATGATATGTATATGAGAATGTGTATTAGAAAATATGATTAGAGGCGGAAAGAGTGAGAAAATACGCACGGGTTGATAATTACACTGTTGCTTCCCATGTATTATTTTTTTATGAGATTGGGCTGCAAAGATGTATCTATTGGCTGCCAGTGCTAGTTTTATCACCTACTATATTATAGATAAATATTTGGAGGAAGGGAAGGTTATTTAAGGTAATAGCGAGGTCGTACAATGAGGTATGTAAGGCTACTCGATTTTTATTACTTGGCATGAAATCTAGATTCTTCCTTGGCACATAAAGGCAGTTACCAACTACAACACAACTATTATCTGTGCTTTCACTCTTTCACATGTTCATATGCCCCCATACAAAGTCACCTTCAAATCTGCAAACATACGCTGATACCAAGTTACATGGGTTCTTGTTGCTAAATAAAGTTCACGAGTTGTTTCATCTCATGCTCATTCTATTAATTGTGTAATGTACTTTTTTCATTGTCGTATTGTCTTGTATGATTATTTGCATATCATATGATACATTTATAGTTGTACAGCTCTAATATTATGAACACCAAAAGAATCATCTCAAAAGTAGTTTAAAGGTAAAGTATATTGCTTATTGATGACTGATAACTCGAGGGGTGGACGAATCACCTAGCCAGGGTTGATCCTATCACGGGGGTAGCCCAAGGGGTGAAAGGAAAAGCCTAGCTAGGGCCAATCCTGATACATATTATCATTGATCAGCTGGTCATTTGTACTACATGATGTGCACAGATTATACAGTAAAGGTAAAGTAATAAAAAGAACATGAAGTACATGATTCCACAGTAAAACTAAAGGTGGTCTCTTATCCTACAACAATGCATAGTTTCATTTGAGTTGTTACTTCATATACAGTATTTCCTACCTTACATATTTATTACATTATCTCGTATTAACGTCCCTTGCAAGGGACCTGCATTTCATGCTGTAGGTACAGGTGCTAGTAGATCTCCCCAGTAGGAGTACAGGATATCCAGTTGCTGTTACCAAGCTCTAGGTTGCTGCGGAGCTTTGTGTATCAAGAAGTTATATTTTTATATTATATAGTTAGTCGAGGCGGGGCCTATCCTGAACCTTATCAGATACTTTTCCTTATCTAGAGGCTTGTAGACTATGTAAATTAAAGTGTGGTCATGCCTCGTACTTTAGACAATGTGGCCCCAACGACCTAGACATATGAATTTCCTTATTCTTGTTATTACTGTTTACTTTCTTGAAAGCATATTGAATGTAGAAACCCCTTGTAATATGTATTGAAAGTGCATGGATACAGGTTGGTTCTCTCGAACCTTATCGGCAACGAGTTCCATTCCGCCTTAACAGGACTTCAGGCGTGACCAAAAACCAAATTCTAAATGGACAAGGAAAGTTGGATTCGGGATCGACCACGAGCTAATGTGTAGCCTATGAACTGATCCATGGCTCATGGTCTTGGTGTTGTGGATTGCCTTCATAAAACTAGACACCATGTATGAGACTTCATGCATGGCTCATAGTTTGAACTACAAGTTGTGGTCTTCTTCATCCTGTTAATCTCCTAAAGGTTTTTTCTTTTATCCCACGAACATGTCTACATGTCATGAAATGAACCACGACCCAAACTATTATCTTAATTATATTTCTAGAAAATCTTCTAATCTTTGAATCAAACAACAAATGATATAGCCCTAGATCTTAAGCTAGGACCTAAGTCATTCCTTGTATGCATATAGGCTACACTTGCCAAATTCTAATGCGGTGAGATAAATTTTTAGGTATTTAAAGTTGATTGCATATGGTTTGGGGTCATGAGGCATCTCTTACATCGAGCCAAGACCAAAGGATTCTAATCAGGTAATTTTCAGTGTGAATTCATATAAGGGTCAATTTCAAATAGGAATATGTATGAGCACCTAATAAATTAGGCAACCCACTACCAACCAGCTTGTAGGTCCTTGAATTAGATTTCTAACATATCCGATCTCACGTTATTCATAGCTCGAAGTACAATGTTTTGACCATTTTACTGAAGCCCATTTGGGCTGTCGAAATGGATGATATTTAGTTTGACCGCGAAATGGTTAGCCCTAGTTAACTATCCAAATCCTCCCCAAAATCTCCTATCCAAAACCAAGAATCTCAAAAGCTTTAATTAAAGATTGAAAACTCAAGTGATTCCTTCAAATCTTCTCAAGTTTCCTTCAAGTAATTTCAAGGTTAAAAGGTATGTGGATTTGATTTTGATTTCTTGAAGTGACTCCGAAAAGTGCCCGAAAATATGCCTTGAAATTGCCGAAAATCATAATTTCCATATATCCCAAAATCCATGAGCAATATCAAAACTCCGACTTCATATTCTTATTTAGGGGGTCAAATTGAGTGGAAAATATGTCTAACCCCGATTTAAGATCAACCGTATCAAAATTTGAAAATCGCAAAAATGCGATTTCCAGTGAGGTTTCTGTGCCCTTGACGACCCGCCAAGGGCGCGCCTCAATTCATTTTGTGCTTGTTTTTATTCTCCAGTCCAAGGCTCTTGGACCTAAGTATTCCCATACATGAAAATGCCTATACTTAGCCTTGTTTCACCCTCATATCATCCAAGACATTCCCAAATGCACTCCCAAACACAAACAATTTTTCATCTCCAAATCTCAAGTCTCAAAATTCATCCAGTTTCTAAGGCTCTTATTGAAGCTTTAAGTCTCCACCTCCAATCTTCATGAAACTATTCTCCAAAGTCAAGATATGTAGGTTTCTTTCATGGGTTCCATTCACCCATGATGCCCAAGCTCTTTTTTACTTAATCTTGCATAATTTAAAGTTGATTTACTCATGGGTCTTACTCATTAGGTGTTTCACTGCACATTATATTGACGTTTCATGAAAGTATAGTTGTTTTAGAATGTTTTGAGCTATGAATCTACGATCTATGGTGAGATTTGATGAAGGGTGTTGATGTATGTTGCTTGAGGGTGTTACCAAGTATCTATTCATGGTTTTACATTGAATTTTATAGCATGATTTCATCTTGAATTGTGTGGTTTTACACTAACACTACACACCTGCCAAGTGTTTGATAAAATGTCCGGATATGATTTTCTTAAGGAATTGAAGGTCCAATGCATGCTTTATGAGTTGAATGACTATATGATAATGAAAGAAATGTATGTATATGATATTATCTCTATTGTCTTGGGAATTGACCAAGCCTCACTCGGGGGGTTATAGGCCCGGACAACCTTGTTGAGGGGTTTGTACCTTGATCACCTCGCTCAAGAGATAGTAGGCCCATGCAACCATGTTGAGGGGTTTGTACCTTGATAAGTACGTTGTTGGTTTTGTACTCCATCAACCATGTTGGGGGGTTTTTACCTTATCAACTTATTTAGAGGTTTGTACCTCATTCACCTCTCCAAAGGGGTGGTAGGCCTTGGATATGCATTGTTGATGGTCTTTCCTTACATATGTATTATGTTCTATATAAGCATGATTTTGCTCAAACCATCACCCATGCATGCCATATTGCTATAGACTTATTCATTGCCTATGTTTTATGCATTTCAATTATTTTGCTTATCTCTTGTTGTATTGTATCATATATAATTAGTACATTCAAACGTACTAACACATACTCTATACCTACAAATGTCACCATGTAGGAACTGGAGCCCCACTTGATCATCCACCTCCACGTGGCTAGTATTACATCTCTCAAGCTCTTTGGTGAGTCCTCTCTTTCCGAGACGATGTTTATTATCTCATACTATGTTCTAAGACTATCTTTTCTTTATGTATATGTTGACTCTGAGGGTGAGTCCGGTAGCTTGTCTTTGCCCCCACAAAGTATCTAAGTTGTAGAGGTGCTGTTGGACATGTTTAGTATTATGCTATGAGCTTTGACTCTCTCTTTAGTCTTAATGTTTATGATATAAAAGTTGTCCCTTAGCCCCGTTTATCCTTATTTACCGTCTCTTGTTGTATCTTATTGCTTCCACGCCCAAGGATGTTTAATGATATATTAAGAGGTTCTCTTGGGGTCTCTTCGGTTCCCCATGCGCCGTGCCATGTCTAGGCCCCAGGCTTGGATTGTGACATTTTCTTTCAACCAAGATGTCTTCGAAAGCTAAATTTTAAATTATGAATTTTCAATCTTTGATGTATGGGTAATATCATATTAACTGATATTTGCTTAGATTATGAATGTGTTTTTATGATTATTTAGTAATATCTATCAAGGTTCTACATAATTTAATTCAAGCATTATAAATTTGCATGATTTAACCAAATCTACATTTTCAATCTTGGAACTCTTTGATGGGTTAATATGATTTTGATCTTTGTCATGACCCAAACCTAGGGCTTAGATGTGACCAGCGAATAGGGAACCCCAAACAAGCCTCATAGCATATTATTACACATCCTTGCTTGCGGAAGCAATTAAAATGACAATAAATGATAAGCCTAAACAAGGGGAAATTAGAA
>JAOTQR010092399.1:16362-32172 GCA_025774065.1 Solanum ossicruentum | reverse complement strand
CACTTGATTCCATACTCCCGCACCTTAAGTTAATTAAATTTAAAATATACCTCAATCCCAACAATTTTCCAAATTAGCAATTGACCTTTATTAAGTTAATTACGGGGTCAAACACCATCTGTCTTTTCTGTATAATTTTTAAGGTTATTTTGGAAACACTATCAATACTTTAAGTTAGAATTTGTGAAGGGAAGGAGATTCCACATACTGAAGATATCACCTTTGAATATTCTCTCAAGAATATTTTTAGGGTTTTAGCTTAGATTCTTATTTTCTCTTGAAAAACCTACTTTTTGGGAGTGCAAATCCCATATTGTATTCATTCTCAATATTTCAAGCTTGTGGTTTGCAACTTATGGTGACTTCTCTCTTCATTGTTTTGGGTAAAATTCTTATCTATGTCTTGCATTTGTATTTTTTTTATTTTGCCTTAGCCATGAGTAGCATAGCACCCACAAGTTGGGGTTGTGGGAACCATGGGTAGTTGACTTGAGATAACCTAGGTTTATTGCATTTATACGATTGGGGTTTTGTATGGATTGTCTATTTCCCTTCATTTTAATTGTTGATTGGTGGTGGCCAATACCAAATTCCGCCTACTATCACGATTCCGACCAAGGTAGTGATGAATAGGAAAAGGAAAGTAGATAATCAACCAAGCCTGACCAAGGGAGGTTGCCTGCGATAATAGGTAATGGTTGGTTGGCACACCATGGTAGCGACCAAGCGCTATAGTCAAATTCGACCTTTACCTTCACAAGAAGGCTGGAAGAACTTAAGTTACCATCATGCATGCCAATCTCCAATTGTAGTTATGATGTGTAGCGTAATTGAGTCAATGAACTATGGGAACACAATTCTCAAGTTGTCCCCAAAATTGAGTGTTTTCTAGCATCGTATATAGTGTTTATTTTTTCTTTTGTTTTTGAATCATAAAAATCCCGATTTAGAGATTCTAGTTATAGATACTCGAAATGATTGATAGTGAATTCTTGTAGTCAAACCCTGTATTCCTTGTAGATTCGATCATAACCTCCGGTTAGGTTAATTGCTGACAATGACCACTTTCTTATTGAACATCATAAAAAATTATGGCGTCGTTGTCCGGGAGTATGACTAGGTTTTGACTTGATTTCATTATTAGTTAGTTCAAGTATTAATTTCTAGACTCTCTTGTATTTTACATTTGTTTTTGTTTTTGTTTTTTGCAGGTTGTACTAGGCTGTATGCCCAACACAAGAAGCCAAGGTAATCTCTTAGCTCTGATCAATTTGGAGATTAATAGATTTTTTAGAAGAATGGCTTGAGTGAATGAGGATATCACGGTTGAGGAAGAAATGAATATGAATGAAGATATGGGAAGATAGGAGAATCCCTAAAGCTCAAAGATCAAATAAACAACTTTGAGCAATTGTTGAGTGACTCTATTAGTACCACATGGGAGAGATCTACCAAATGCTTGAGGATGGTCCCCGATCACAAGATTGTTGATGATGCCTTAGTTGAGATTTTCTATCGGGCACTTGATGAGAATAGTCAATCTTGTGCCGACACAATCATGGGAGGCATGTTTTGGTGCAATGAAGACTATTGTGCGGTCAACACCAATAATGAGCAAGCAAAGTCAATGAAGAGATCATGTAGCAACTTGCTCAACTTCGCACAAGTATGGACTTGGTCTTGAAGAAAAGCCAAGCAAGTGTCAAAGCGGTCACTCACCAAGCTCCTAAGGCTCCCATCTATGAAGATCCATTCTTTGGTGAAGATGCTTGTTTTGTGAGTAATAAGCAGAAGGTTTTGGGAATAACCCCCAAGGGTCCAACTCGGACTATTGGAGGCAATGTTCCTGGAATTAAGGTCAGAACTACAACCGTGATGGTTCTTATAGAGATAATCGAGGTGGTTACTTATAAAGAGAGAGGGTGCCAGATGCTGAATAGGGTAGAAGAGATAGTTATAGGAATGCCACTTATGTACTAACCCACAACTGTGATGCCGTGCCAAGCACTTCTAGGCTTGAAGAGATGTTTGACAAGTTATTGAAGAGAGTCGATCACCAAGATGAGACCTTGAAGGGAATGAAAGCGAATATCTCAAGTATTAACCAAAAAATAGAGTCTCATTGAATGGAGATTAAGCAACTAGAACAACAATTTGGGCAAGTTTCTTTGCAATTGAACCAACGCCAAAAGGGTACCTTACCAAGCAACATGGTTCTAAATCCTAAAAATGAAGGGCATTGCATGGCATTCATGACTCGGAGTGGCAAAGGCACTATTGATTCCCCTATGCCAGTGATTGTGGATGAAGTTGATGAGAAGGGTCTTGGTGGTGAAGTTGTGGGTGAGGGAGAAGGTCCAGAGATTATTAGGATGTAAAGAGAAGAGGTAAGGGAGCATGAAAAAATAAAGTCAATTCCAAAGACTCCTCCTCCTTTCCCTCAAAGGCTTAAGAAAAAAGAAGAGGAGGGAAAATTCAAACACTTCCTCTCGATGTTGAAGAAACTATCCGTCAACATTCCCCTTCTAGAAGATTTGGAGAATATGCCAGGGTATGCCAAGTATATGAAGGATTTCGTGACAAAGAAACGCATTTTGAGCCAAGAACTCTCACAAGAGCTCCAACAATGTAGTGCGATCATGCCCAAGTGCCTTGTTCAAAGTGAGAGGACTCCGGTGCATTCGCCATCCCTTGAACCATTAGTGATGTGGAATTCGTAAGAGCATTATGTGACTTAGGAGCTAGCATCAATCTAATGCCTCTTACCATATTCAAAAAGCTTGGGCTTGGCACTCCTACCCCGACAAGAATGCGATTGCTCGTGGTGGACCGAACCATCAAAAAGCTGGAGGGAATACTTCTTGATGTGCTTGTTAAAGTTGATAAATTCATCTTTCCCATGGACTTTGTGATCCTTGATTATGTGGTTGATTTTGAGGTGCCCATGTTTTGGGGAAAACCATTTCTGGCCACCGGAAGAGCTTTGGTGGATATGGATTCGGGTCAACTTCGGTTTAGGGTCAATGATGAAGAGGTTGTACTTGATATCCGCCAGACAATGAAATATCCGAATTAAGTGAAGATTGAGTCTTGGTTCCTTAATGAGTGCTGATAATGGATGATGACTAAGTCGAGCCACGACGCTAAACAAGGCGCTTCTTGGGAGGCAACCCAAACATCTTTGAGAATTGTTGGTTTGTTATATGTGTTTTTGGTTATTGAAATTTTAGGTAATAAGGTGTTTGTTTGTTTTAAGTTGAAAGACATTGATGTAGTTGTAATATTTTGAAGATTGTTGTGTTTTGAGATTTGGTCTGCAGGTGGAAATTGAAGAACCGAAGATGTGAGAAAATAACATTTGGAGCGTCCTCTATGAGTAGGCCTACGAGTCGTAGCCACCACTACAACTTATAATCATGCCTCGTAGAAGGAAACAATAAGTATTAAAAGTTAGTACAGACACTATGAGCCAACCTTACTATTCGTAGGGTTTCCTACGAGTCGTAAGTGGGGTTCGTGGTGCCTAGGTATGCATTTTAAATTTTTCAAAGTGTTGAGGCCTGATACAAGACCAGGACCTATGAGTCGTAGGACACACTATGAGTCGTAGTCGGGGTCTCATAGTCTCGATCTGCAGCTTTTTTAAATTTTGACCCGGTTTAGTATAAAAGGGGTCAAAATAAATTTTCACCCCCAAAATCATTTCCACAAACCCTAAGCAACCGGAAATCCCCAAATCCTTTCCCCTCTTTCACTATTTCGATCAACTTTCGGCTACCCAGATTATATTTCAGTGAGTACTTCGGCGAGGATACTATTTTCTAGGATTTTTAGCATCTTTCGCTCTCTACTTTGCATCGGTTTGATTCTTCTCTCATCGGGTAAGCTTCATGATTATTTTAGTGCACTATTTTGATGCATTGTACTCTTGAGATGATTATGTGCTTGTTTTAATCATGAGGAGTCATACCTATGTGATGATGTTTGTATTTAAAGAAGAAATGTAAGGTTTGGGTGCCTTGACAATGTTGCTTTGAGTTGTGCCTTGTTTGAAAATCTTGTGTGAGTGATTGTAACTGTGAAAGTGATGGTCACATAAGTATGGTGGTTAATTGTTTTCTAATTCTTGGGAAAATTATTGTCGAAATAGGATGTTGGAAAATGGGGGTGTGTTTTTAATATGCCACAGCGTGTTAGCTTTACTTGAAAGTGTATGAATTCTCTTTGCATCTCTAGGGAATATTTCGTTGATGCTGCATGTGAGTTTGGAGATAAAATTGCTTTTGGTTTTGCTTGATGTAATGTGGGATTGACTTTGATTGGTGAAGGTCATTGTTGTTTAGGGTTGACATGCTTCGATGTTGAGATTCTGTGTGTATCTGCTTTGGTACTATGAAGTTTGCTTTGATGGTGTTTATTTATTGCTTTGATCTATTAATGGTTCTTGTGGCAAGGTTGTAGGCATCATTGATGCCATTTGTTTTCTACTACAAGGACCTACTATGACTCGTAGGATCACTCTACAAGTCATAGTGGTCCTTCGTAGGAGGCAATAGTCACCTGTGATCCCTTAACCCTTACCATACGAAACCCATCTACGACTCTTAGTGTCTTCTACGACTCATAGTAAGGGACTTGTAGCAGTTGCCTAATTGTAATTTGTGCTTTGTTCCCTACTATGAGCCCAGACTACGACTTGTAGGTCATGCTGTGAGTCTCCTAGTGGCTCATATCAGTGAACAGAATGATATTTCTCTCAGGCACCTTAACACTACGAGGCTAGTGTATGACTCATAGGACACCTTACGAGTCGTACTTGCATCTCGTAACTGCAGACCTATAACTGTATCAGTGTATTTTTCTTTTGATTTCATTGTTTAAGTGTATTTGTTTTGTTCTTTATTATGTGATCATTGTGTGGTCCAACATCTTGAAGTTCACAGGTTCTTGTGTGGTTGGTTTGCAGGTATCACGCCTTCAAAAGACAAACGAGCAATCCAAACATTCCAATGGAGATTGGTAACGAATCTTTTGAGGCTGAGAGATCTGAGGGGTCTCTAGAAGTTCACAGGATTAGAATCGAACCCCAAGCTAATGTACCTCGGAGCCGGGAACGTATTGCTCAGACACCCATGAAAGTCAGCAGTTCCTCCCATACTTAAGAGAAGGAATAGGATGGTGATGGAGATAGGTCTGGGAGCAGCTTACCACAGATGACCCTCACACACTTAGGGTTAGAGTTAGAGTCTGAAAGCACCTCCTAGGCCCAGAAGGAAGAAGTATAATCACAGCCCCCAGCCAATCGCAGATGGTGCGTTGCAGGAATAAAGAAGATATATGACCAGGGGCTAGAGCCAAAGGCAGGGCAAACCAGTTCGACAATGCCATGAGGATTCTAGGTTGAATGACTCTGGGCTGCATAAGGTGCCAGGGTTAGAGGTAGAGATAGACTGACACTGACTATGATGGACTACATAACAATTGGGCAAGTATGCCCCTTACATGGTTCGTGAGTTTTATGCCGCTTATCTTGCTACACTTCACCGAGGGCTGCGAGCAGCCTAGGTTACGAGTGGTGCAAATCTAGGGTTACTATTCGACGGATTCAGTTTGGGACCACCTACAGAGTGCCTCAGTCTACCACAGAGTACGATGGTCACATTAACAAAATGAGGAGAGCGGTGAGTGAAAAAAATATTGGTGATAAGATCGAGCTGTTACAGTGGATAACCAGCCAGATATGTGAGGAGGGGTTCGACTTAATGTGGGTTACAAACACGTAGATCTGATAGTGAAAGCCCACCTCTCCTTTATGGCTAAGTTTTGGTGGTCCATTATCCGTTGGCGTATCCGGTCTACTTTCACGGATAATGTGATCACCTTGTAGCGAGCTGTGTTACTAGCTAGCATTCTAGCTGGTTATGAGATAGATTGGGCTCGGATTATCTCTGAGCAGATCCACGAGTCTGCCATCAGGACAAACACCTCACTGCCATTCCCTATTTTGATCCATCGATTATAAAGTGCAACAGGTGTTCCTATAAACCCCCACCAGGAGTAGCATATCGAGGCCACATGCACTATGGATCCCAGCTTGATAAAGGCTAATGAGAATCCAGTGGCCCTACCTAAATCAGCTCCTTCAGCTATCCCATATTCATTCCCGATTGAGCCTCAAACTCAGGGTTCGACTCCAGCCCCTACCAGCACTACTCCAGCCACTGCAGAGCCTATGCTAGCTATAGAGATTGAGTCTACGCCATCCTGCAGTACTCCAGTACCAGTAGCATCCACATTACAAGTTGATTCTCTTATTTCTGCTGCTTCTTTTCAGGCACTGGTGCGTAAGGTGGGCATAATGGAGTCCAGTTTATAGGTTTTAGTAGCACAGGTCAAACCATAGGTCAGCCAGACCATATAGGACACAGAGCAGAGGATAAAGGCATTCACCCACGATTTGGTAGATGAGAGAGTTAGGGCGGTGGATGCCAGACTAAATGCACTTGAGGCGAGAGCCCAGCGGAGACTTGAGGGTGCTCGGCCTGCTGACACGAGCTCAATGAGACAAGAGTTATCCAAATTTAAGGCCGACTTATTGCAGATGTTAACAACCCCTGTTGCAATCCCAGAGGTAGCACCAGCAGGTGATAAGGTGTTTGATTGGTTAGTTGACCGCCCTATTTCCATGGGAAGCGGCCTCTCGATCATGATGAGCCAGGAGAGGCCTAGGTCTGATGACCAACAACCCTAGAGGAGTAGCCGATACAAGAGGAGGTGGTGCAAGAGTCGATCCTATTGGTGACTATACAAAGAGATAGGGAATAGCAGACTTCACATGGAGAGTGTACCTCACGTACAACTGCGATCCAGATTGTTGAGGAGGAGATCGTGACCCAGGACCCTGCTGACCATACAGATACCAATGCTTGAGCACCATGATGTTTGATTTTTAACCCCAACCCTTATCTTTTATATATGGATACTTAGTTCTTTTTGTTAGACAATATTTTTATTATGTTGGTTTTTGGATTTATTTAAATGTTTTTATGTGGATGTTGTTTTTACTTATATTTTGGATGTTAGTTTTGGCTTTATATATATATATACATACATATATAGATGTTTTCATGATTGGTTTTTCATTCATGCCATGTTTTCATGATTGGTTTTTCGTTCATGCCATGTTTTCATGATTGGTTTTTCATTCATGCCTTTACTTTGAGAACAAAGTATTCTATTTTGGCGGGGGAGTGAGAAGTTATGGATTAAGGTGAAGTCTGAGTAGCCTCGAGTCCATAACTTCCCTTACTTTTGATCCCAAAGTTTTCTTGCCGTAATCCTTTTTCCTTGTGGATGTTTAATTTTCTGTTGAACCGATATATTTAGGTAGTGCAGATAATGCGTAAATATGTAATAGTATTATCTATTGGCATATACATAGTCTTTATATTTGAATAATTTGAAAAATAAGGTACCCTAAAAGTTTTTGAGATTGTGGTTATTGATGCAACCCTGCATTTTGATTATCTGATGATGTTTGTTCTGATAATATAGGGGTAAGTTGAGGTTTGAAGCATGACCTGTGAGTCTATACTTGATTGTGTGTGCAATGCCATGTGTGTTGTGAGCTTATTTTGCTGCATTCATGTATCATCTATGGGCTTTTCATTTTGCTACAAATGTGTTAGTGAACCCTTTGTACCAAATGTTTGAGCTTTTCATTTACTTCTTTCTTGACAGCTCACTAGCTTAACCTTGTTTGATTGAACTACCCTGATATTTTCACTGGGCTATCCTTGAACATGTGAACCTTGCTAAAAGCCTAAGTTGAGGGTGGCTACAAATTATGGCCCTGGCTTAGGGAATAGATATTGTGCACTTTACCTCAGGCTAAAATCCTAAGTTGAGGGTGGCTCTTATTATGGTAAAGTAATAATAATGAGGTGGTTAGTTGGGAAATAAAGAAAGAAATGAAAGCATCATGAGCCTAGGGAGGAAAAAGAAAAGAAAAGTGCCTTGAGTTGAAGCAAATAGCAAAAATAAGTTCAAAAATATGGCACAACTGAAAAAAACAGAGAATGAAAGCACCTGGGGAAAGCTTGAAATAGGAGAATAAGGGTGGATTTAGTGAAAATGGTCAGCTTGTGAAGGTAAAAGTGTTGGTGAACATGGTTCAATGATAGTTTTTAGTCACTACTTGCCTAAAATGCCATACCAAAGCCCCTGAACCTATGTTACAAGCCAGTAAGTCCTAAAGTGATCCAAATCCACTTTGTCACCAAACTAGAAATTGAGTATAGAGCAAGCCTATGATGTTAGTCATTGTGCATGAATTTCAATTATAAGAGTGAGAATGCTTGCACAGTCCTTGAATTCTAAATGCCTTCTAAGTGAGTAAGAGGGACTTATTTTCTGCGAGGGCATTTGCACTACTTTATTAGCATATGACTACACCAGAGATTGTGGATGGTTGATGCTCCTTAGCTTATCATGGTTGGGTTGCCAGATACAACTTTGTGTTCTGTTTAGTTAGTAGCTTTGCAATCATGTTTTGAAAATGAAAGTTGGGTACCTAAATTAGAGTAAGTGATGTATATGCCATTAGTGTAGCTGCTATGTGTTTCTCATTGTCTGCTTAGGTTGAGTCGTCGCTTGAGGATAAGCAATAATTCTAAGTTGAGGGTGTTGATGTGCTGTCAAAATATAGCATATTTGATTACCAAAACAAGGAATTTTGTGAGTTATTAATGTGACTTTTTATGGCTTTTATATGTTTTTGTGTTGTTATTGTAGAAAAGGTAGGTTGGCATGATTTTGGAGAAACATTGCATATTTTGCTGAAGCCCAGGACATATGAGCTCACCTACGATTCGTAGCCCAAGCTATGAGTCGTAGGGTGATCTCGTAGCAAGAAACAAAAACCAAAAATCAGAAGTTTGCTAAGTGGAGGTCAGCCTCATGAGGCCATCCTACGAGTCATAGGTCTTGATACGACTTGTATAGGTGGAATCGTAGTAGGAAATAGAGAGCCCAAACATTGGACAAAAAATTAGAGGCCTACACTATGAGAGGAGCATACGAGTCGTAGCCTAAGAAATGACTTGTACCAGTGGGTCGTACTAGCTGAGTCCAAAATGTTAAGAACCTGCTACGAGACATCGATTATGACTCGTAGGTCACGCTACGAGTCATACCTGTGAGGCGTACCAACTGTCAGATGTTTTTTCTATGTAATTTTTAGGGTTATTTTGAAAACACTATAAATACTTTAAGTTAGAGTTTGTAAAGGAAAGGAGATTCCAGATATTGAAGATATCACCTTTGAATATTCTCTCAAGAATTTTTTTAGGGTTTTAGTTTAGATTCTTATTTTCTCTTAGAAAACCCACTTTTGGGGAGTGCAAATCCCATATTGTATTCATTTTCAATAGATCAAGCTTATGGTTTGCTTCTTCTAGTGACTTCACTCTCATTGTTTTGGGTAAAATTCTCAACTGTGGTTTGTATTTGCATTTTTATTGATTTTGCCTTAGCCATGAGTAGCTAAGCACCCACAAGTTGGGGTTGAGGGAACCATGGGTAGTTGACTTGAGATGACCTAGGTTTATTGCATTTCTATGATTAAGGTTTTTCATTTATTGTCTATTTACCTTTATTTTAATTATTGTTTGGTGGTGGCCAACACCAAATCCCTCCTACTATCATGATCCCAACCAAGCTACTGACGAATAGGAAAAGGAAAGTAGATGATAGGATTCGATTGATGTGTTCTCATCTAATCAACCAAACATGACCAAAGGGAGGTTGAGTGGGACAATAGGTAACTGTTAGTTGGCACACCATGGTAGCCGACCAAGCGCCATGGTGAAATTCGACCTTCACCTTCATAAGAGGGCTGGAAGAACCAAAGTTACCGTCCTGCATGTGAATATCCAATTGTAGTTATATTGTCTAGGGTAATCGATTCAACGAACCAAGGGAAACATAATTCCCAAATTGTCCCCAAAATTAAGTGTTTTCTTGCGTCGTAGTATAGTATTTATTTTTGCTTTTCTTTTTGAATCATAAACCCCCTTCCCATTTAGAGATTCTAGTTATAGATACTCAAAATGATTGATAGTGAATTCTTGTAGTCAAACCCTGTATTCCCTGTGGATCCAACCCTAACCTTCGGTCAGGTTAATTGCTGACAATGACCACTTTCTTATTGGAGTGTGACATCATCAGCGTGTGTGTAGTGCTAGTATAAAACCATGCAATTCAAGAGTGTAATCATGCTAGAAAGTTCCAGGTACAACTATCAATACATACTTGGTAATACCGTCAAGCAATATACATCAAAACCCTTCATCAACTCTCACAATAGACCTTAGATTCATAGCTCAAAACATGCTAAAACAACTATAATTTCATGAAACCCCAACATGATGTTCGGTGAAATTCATAATAAGTAAGACCCATGAGTAAATCAACTTTAAATCATGCAATTTTAAGTAAAAGGAAGCTTGGGTATTATGGGTGAAAGGAACCCATAAAAGAAACCCACATACCTTGACTTGGGAGAATCTTTGAACAAGATTGGAAATGGAGACTTGAAGATTGAATGATAACCTTAGATCCGGATGAGTTTTGGGACTTGAGTTTTGGAGATGAAATATTGTCTTATAGTTTGAGAGTGTATTTGGGAATGCCTTGAATGATAGGAGGGTGAAATAAGGTTAAGTATAGGTATTTTTATGCATGGTAATACTTAGGCCCAAGACCCAAAAGTATTAGATTGTACAAGAAAAACAGTGTGCAAAATATACTGTAGCGTGCCCTTGGCGCATTGCGGCAGGGGCGCGGATTGTCTCTGGAAATTACATTTTTGCGATTTTCATATTTTTGGTATGGTTTCTATTACATTGGGTTTATACCTATTCCCCACACAATTTGACCCCATGAATAAGAATATGAAGTCAAATTTTTGATATCCCGCACGAATTTTGAGATATATGAAAATTATGATTTCAGGCACTTCCAAGACATACTTTCAGGCACTTTTTGGCGTCATTTCAATATCTCCCCCTTGGGAACATTCATCCCCGAATGTCAAAGAAATGTATATGAGAAGAGTAATCATGAGGAAATCAGCCCCAACAAGAATGCAACAACATACTTAAAACACCATTTTCAAAATCTTAACATAAGTGTAAAATCTTCATGAACTTTGTCAATGTGAACATAAATCCATGCAAATGACTTAGGGGCTGGAAAGTAAGACATGAAATTACATAAAAGATGTAGAATCAGTACCTTAGGCTTGAGTAAGATGGAAAGATAGGGGTATCGCTTTTGCATATCCGCTTCGGCCTCCCATGTAGCACTTTCGACTTGTTGATTTCTCCAAAAGGCCTTAATGGAAGCAACATCCTTTTCCTCAACCACTTTACTTGCCTATCCAAGATCTTTACTGGAACAGCTTCATATGAAAAGTTGTCTTCAACTACCCCCACAACATCAAGAGGCACAATGGCATTAGGATCACCCACACTCTTCCTCAACATAGACACATGAAAGACTGAATGAACCAATTTCATTTCACTAGGAAAATCCAACTCGTAAGCCACCTTACAAATCCTTCTCATCACCTTATATGGACCCACATATCTAGGGCTCAACTTGCCCTTTTTACAAAACAGACCACACTCTTCATGGGTGACACCTTTAAATAGACCCAATCACCAACCTTAAACTCAAACTCCCTCCTCCTCACATCGGCATAAGACTTTTGGCTACTTTGGGCTATTCTCAAACTTTGTCTAATCATCTTTATTTCTCCATAACATCCACAACCTGATATGGACCCAACAAAGCCATCTCTCCAACCTCAAATCACCCAACTGGGGATCTACAACACCTACCATAGAGAGCATCAAAAGGAGCCATTCTAATGCTAAAATGATAGTTATTGTTATATGCAAACTCAATCAATAGAAGATGATCATCCCAACTACCCCAAAGCTCCAATACACAAGCCCTAAGCATGTCCTTAAGTGTTTGGATAGTTCTTTTGGCTTAGCCTTCCGTTTGAGGGTAAAAGGCCGTACTAATTACCTTGGTTCCAAGACCTCTTTGGAAAGACCTCCAAAAGTGTGAAGTGAATTGTGCACCATGATCCGATATGCGGGCCAAAGGACCCCTATGCAACCTCACCAACTCATGAATGTACAACCTAGCATAATCTTCAGCCCCATATATAGTCTTGACTAGTAGAAAATGAGCCGATTTTATCATCTTATCAACCACAACCCAAATGGAATCAAAACTCTTTCTAGTTTTGGGAAATCCAACTATAAAATCCATATTAATATCTTCCCACTTTCAAGTAGGAATCTTTATGTATTGAGTTAGGCCACCTGACCATTGGTCTTTGGATTTGACTTGTTGGCAACTATGGCAACCGGATATAAATTTGGCAATGTCCCTCTTCATGCCTCCCCACCAATACACCTCTCTCAAATCTCTATACATCATAGTAGACCCAGGGTGAATAGAGTAAGAGGAACCATGAGCCTCATCAAGAATCTTTTCCTTCAAGCCATTAACACAGGGCACACACAACCTACCTTGGTATCTAAGGGCACCATCTCCCCCTTGGGAGAAAACCTCCACCTTGACCCCTTTCACCAAGGCCTTCAATTCTAACAAGGAGGGATTAAGATCTTGCTTAGCTTTCACCTCCTCAACCAATGAAGATTTAGAACCATCAACAACAAAAACACCACCATCAACACCCTCTTCCAACCTAACTCCTAATTTAGCCAACCGATGGACCTCCCCAACCACCCCTATGCCACCATCATCAACATGAGCGAGGCTAATCATAGACACCCTACTCAAAGCGTCCGCTACAACATTAGCCTTATCGGGATGATAATGTACACTCATATCATAGTCCTTAAAAAGCTCTAACCACTTTGTTTGCCTCAAGTTGAGATCTTTTGGAGTGAAGACATATTGGAGGCTCAATGATCGGTGAACATATCAACATACACCCTATACAAATAGTGATGCCAAATCTTTAATGCAAATACAATGGTGGCTAACTCAGGATCATGGGTAGGATAATTCTTTTTATGCACTTTGAGTTGTCTAGAAGCATAGACTATGACCTCACCATTTTGCATCAAACGCACAATCCAAACCAAACCGGAAAGCATCACAATACACAACAAATCCCTCTAGCCCTTCCAGTAGTGACAATATAGGAGCGGACATAGTCTTATCTTTCAATGTTTAGAAAGTCCTTTCACACTCATCGGTCCACACAAATTTGGCTTTCTTTTGAGCCAAATTTGTCATGGGAGAAGCAATAGAAGAGAACCCATTCACAAGCCTCTGATAATAACCTGCTAAACCCAAGAAGCTCCTAATATTCGATGGGGTCAATGGTCTAGGCCAATTTCTAATCACATCCGTCTTTTAAGGATCCACCTTAATACCATCCTCCGACACCACATGAGCCAAGAAGGCAACATCCTTTAACCAAAATTCACACTTCTCATATTTAGCATATAACTTCTCTTCCCTCAATCTTTGCAACACTACCCTTAAATGGCCCATATACTCCTCCTCACTATGAGAATAGATCAAAATATCATTAATAAAGACCATAACAAATGAATCAAGATAGGATTTAAAGATCCTATTCATCAGGTCCATGAAGATGGTCGATGCATTGGTCAAACCAAAGGACATCATAACAAAATCAAAATGCCCATACCTAGTATAGAAGGCCATCTTAGGAATATCACTCTCCCTCACCTTCACTTGATGGTACTAGAACGAAGATCAAATTTAGAGTAGTGGCTAGCTCTTTGTAATTGGTCAAACAAATCATCAATTCTTGGAAGAGGATACCTATTCTTGATGGTGACACTATTAAGTTGCCTGTAGTCAATACACAATCTAAGAGGCCCATCCTTCTTCTTCACAAACAACACTGGTGCACACCAAGGTGATTGGCTAGGCCTAATAAAACCCTTCTCCAACAAGTCCCTCAATTGCTCCTTTAACTCCGTCAGGGCCATACAATAATTGGGGGAGGGGGTAGAAATGGGTTGAGTATCGGAGCGGAGGTATATACCAAAATCTATTTCCCTTTCGGGAAGAACACCGAGAAAGTCATTTGAAAAGACATCAAGAAACTCATTTACCACTAGAACCGACTCTATGAAGGTCTTTAGACTCCGCATCCCTAACCCTCACAAGATGGTAAAGACACCCCTTAAAGATTAACTTACGGGCTTTAATGCAAGCGATGAATCTACCATTGACCACTGCATCATGATTTTTCCACTCAAGAATGGGTTCATTGGGAGTTGGAATTTGACCCTACGGGTTATATAATCAATAGAGGCATAATATGCATGCAACCAATCCATCGCAAGAATGACATCAAAATCAACCATGTCCAACTCAACAAGATCACAAGGCAATATTTTATGCAAGATGCAAATGGGAAAATATGCACCAATAGGAGGAGACACCTCATATTACTCACACAACAATTCGGGCTCAATATGAAATGTTTTGGCAACAAAGGGGGTAACAAAAGAAAGAGTGGCACTCTGATCAATCAAAGTATACAATCAAAATCAAAGACTTTTAACATATCGGTAACAAAATCGGGGACCTCATCAACACCTTGCTTCCCATGTAAAGTAAAAAAATGATTGTGCCTTGGGGCACCACTTTGTTGACCACCCCTTTCCAAAGGAACCGCATTAGCACCTTGTGGACAAACCTCCTTACCCTTGTTGCGGTTACGAGGACATTCAATCTTTTTGTGACCAACTTCTCCACACCCATAGCATGCATTAGTGTGTCTCAAACATGGGCCCCGATGGACCTTACCACATTTTGGACGCACAGCATTAGGGACCACACCCCCAGCACCTTGGGCCCTTGGAAAGTCAATGGTAAACCCCCTATTAGAAGCATGAGAAAACCCTTGGCCTTGTTGGAACAGGCCACCCTTTCGACTTTGGAACCTACCTTCAAAGCGGGCCCTCTTAGCCTCATTACCCCTCCTCTTTCTCAAATTTTCCTTCTCTATTTGCTCGGCATAGGTCATCAATCGGGAAAAATCCATGTCACTAATCAACATGTCGGATTGGAATTCCTCACTCACCAAGTCGGAAACACCCATCAAAAATTTATTCATCTAGACCCTGGATCAGCCACCAGGTGGGGGGTATATTTAAAAAGTTGATTAGAATTAAGGGCATACTTCCTCACACTCAAAGATTATTGTCTCATATTCATGAATTCCACCAATTTGACTTCCATAAGCTCAAGAGGGAAGAATTGATTAAGAAATGCCGCCTTGAACTCCTCCCATAGAACCACATTGTTGATTCCCTTCTCCTCCTTCCATTGATCAAACCATATTCGTGCCACCCCCTTAACTTGGTAAGCCACCAACTCCACCTTCTCCTCCGATCTAACACCCATAATCGCCAAAACCTTGTATACCTCATCAATGAACTTTTGAGGGTGTTCATCCACCTTTGACCCATAGAATTTTGAGGGATTCATTCTCGTGAAGTCTCTCATCCGAGATGCCAGTGTAAGAGTATGAGGGCCTTGGGCCCCTTGATTGTCATGATTAGCCACAACTTGTGCAAGCAAAGTGAGAGCATCCCGGATCTCTATGTCGGGAACATACTCTTTGCTATACTTGTGCATGCTAGTTGTCCCTCAGGAGTGAGGGCTCTTCTTCCTCTTATGTTAGATATGATCTAGTATAGCAAAGAACAATCATTG
>JAOTQR010092399.1:0-16352 GCA_025774065.1 Solanum ossicruentum | reverse complement strand
CCTCATACGAGGGGGGTGGGTGCTGAGTGTGTGGGAGAGCGATGAGGGGGCGGGGTAGTGCGAAACCATATTTCAATTCTATAGCACGACTTAGGACATAAAGAAGAGAAACATTTCCTAAAATACCTCATAGCCTCTTACTCATAATTGTGGTGCACAACAGAACCATGAATAAGACTCTAATTGACACGGTGTGTTGGACTCCGAGGATCTAACAACCTGGTGCTCTAATACCATATTTTTCACGACCCAAGCCTAGGTCCTAGACGTGGCATGGCACATGGGGAACTCGAAAGGACCCTAAGAAAGCCTCTTAACATATCATTACACATCATTTGTCACGGAAGCAATAAAATACAACAAGAGACAGTAAATAGGGACAAGTGGGGCTTAGAGAAAACTTTCATATCATAAACATCAAGAGTCAAAAGAGATTCAAAGGTCATAACAATATATATAACATATCAAACAACACCTCTAAACATTAGATACTTAGCAAGGGCCAAGCCAAGCTATTGGCTCACCCTCATAGTCAATATATACATAAAAGAAAGATAGTCTTATATCATAACATGAAATCATAAACATCGTCCCTAAAATAGAAGACTCACCAAAGAGCTTGAGAGAGGTCGTACTAGCCATGTGGAGGAGGATGATCAAGTGGGGCTCCAGTTCCTACATGGTAACATCATGTAGGTATAGAGTATGTGTTAGTTCATTTGAATGCATTAAGTATGTAGGATGCAATGCAACAAGAGATAAACATCATAAACAAAATGCATAATAGTAGGCAATAGATAACATATTAGCAATATGATATGTATGAACAATGCTTAAATAAAACATGCTTACATAGAATATAATACAAGATGTAAGAAGAGACCAACATATAAAACCTGTAGGTTACCAAGGTACAAACCCCTTTGGTTGGTTGGCGGATAGTAGCACCCTACCACCCCTTGTGATCAAGGTACAAACCCCCAACATGGTTATCCAGGTATGAACCCCTTGATTAGTTGGTGGATAGTCACACCCTACCACGCCTGGTGATTGAGGTACTAACCCCTCAACCCGGTTATCAAGGCACTAGCCCCTTGATTGACTATCAAGGTACAAACCTCTCGACATGGTTACCAAGGCTCTTGTCCCCCTGAGTCAGGCGTGGTCACATTCAAACACTATATAGTAGAATATCATAAACATACATTCCTTTCATCATCATAAATCCATTCAACTCATGAGACATGCATTAGACCTTCAACTCTTCAAGAAACCATAACCGAATATTTTATCAAACACTTGGTAGGTGTGTAGTGCTAGTGTAAACCATGCAATTCAAGAGTGTAATCATGCTAGAAAAATCCATGTAAAACCATCAATAGATACTTGATAACACCCTCAAGCAATATGCATCAAAATCCTTCATCAAATCTCACAATAGATCTTAGATTCATAGCTCAAAATATACTAAAACAACTATAATTTCATGAAACCCCATGAGTAGATCAACTTTAAATCATGCAATTTGAAGTAATAGGAAGCTTAGGTATCATGGGTAAAAGGAACCCATGAAAGAAACCCACATACCTTGACTTTCGAGAATCCTTGAACAAGATTGGAGATGGAGACTTGAAGCTTGAATGATAACCTTAGAATCCAGGTGAGTTTTGAGACTTGAAATTTAGAGATGAAATATTTTCTAAATATTGTCTAAGTGTTTGAGAGTCAATTTGGGAATGTCTTGAATGATATAAGGTTGAAATAAGGCACAGGTTCAGGGTTCAGGGTTCAGGGTAGTACAAGTATTTTCACGCATGAGAACACTTAGCCCGAAGTCCCAAAAGCTTTGGACCGAACAAGAAAAATAGTGTACAAAATACACTATAGCGTGCCCTTGGCGCGTCGCACGAGGGGCACAGATAGTCCCTGGTAATCGCATTTTTGCGATTTTCTAATTTTGCTACGATTACTCTTAAATCGGGATTACACCCATTTCCCACTCAATTTGACCCCCTGAACAAGAATATGAAGTTGAATTTTGTATATCATGCATGAATTTTGAGATATATGAAAATTATAATTTTGGACACTTCCGACACATATTTTCGGGCACTTTTTGGGGTCGTTTCATTTTGATTAACTTAAAAGTAGAAATTCATGATTCTTTGTAAACCTTTTCTTTCAAATGCTATAAATATGAAGTATCTAAATTAATTACTAAATAAAAATAAAAATATCATCATATCATAATAAAAATAATAATAACAGTAACAATAATAATATATTATTCTTATTTGTAATATTATCTGTGCACGACATGGGTAAACATACTAGTTTATTTGCAAAGAAACCTTTTTTGTCTATAGAATCGGTAGTTAGGAAACTAATAGACATATAAGCTACTAAATAAAGTCCAGACCTAGAAGAACTAGAATAAAGGTTATACTTGATCAATTGATAAACGTCTAAGTTGAAACGACCCTAAAAAATGCCCAAAAACGTGCCTCGGAATGTCCAAAATTTTAATTTCCTTATATCTAAAAATTTGTTCATTATTTCAAAAATCCAACTTCATATTTGTGATCAGGGGGTCCAACTTAGGTGAAGAATGGTCTAGTATCGTTTTAAGAGCGAAAGAATAGTAATTATAATTTTATTAGTGACGATATCTACTGAGCAGTTCGTGACGCCTCCGCGACGCGCCTTGGGCGCGCCTTAGTTTAAATTCCACTCCGTATCCCCTCCATGACATGGAGATATAACTTTCACTGGCAGTTTTTCAAGTGCGGTCCAAAATATTCTAAGTGTTGGCCCCAAAATTTCCAAACGTATTTTTATCTATACTTCGTCAAATTTCACTCATATCATTCTAAACATTTTTCAATACTACCGAAAACACTTAGCCATATTTTCACTCCAAATTCCAAGACTCAAAACCCTCATCCGGATTTAAGAATTCTCCTCAAACTTCAAGTCTCCATTGTCAACCTTCACCAAGAATTTCTCCGAAACTAAGGTATGTGGTGTTGAACCATTTGGTCCTTCTACCCATGGTGCCTAAACCCTCTCATTTACATACTATTGCATTATCTAAAGTTGATTTTACATGTGGGTCTTGTATATTAAGAAATTTATTACTACACAATGATTTTAGTTCATGAAAGTATGACTGTTTTAGCATGTTTTTAGCTTTAAATCTTGGATCAAAAGTTGGATTTGATTATTGATTTATGGTTTTTACTATTTATTTTCTTGCATGATTTCATTCCTAAATGACATAGTCTTTTACCTTCATTACATACCCCTAAGGTGTTTGATAAAATATCCGATTCAGGTTTCTTGAGGAAATAAAGGTACAAAGCATGAGATATAATATGAATGATGTTATGATAATAGAAAAAGCTTATGCAAATGATATGATTGATATTATAATGATAAAGTGAGCTTATATATATGATGAACTCTATATATAGTGTTGCATTAGACCATGCCTCATTCATAGGGACAAGAGCCCGGAAAACCTAGATGGAGCGTACTCATCCATCTCGGTGATAGGGTGGCACAATCACCAACCTAGATGGGGGTTCATATTCATCCACCTCGATGATAGGGCCTCATAATCACCAACCTAGATGGGGGTTCATACTCATCCACCTCGGTCATAGGGCGTCATAATCACCAACCTAGATGGGGGTTCATACTTATCTACCTCGGTGATAGGGTAGCATAATCACCAACCTTGATGATGATTCATACTTATCCACCTTAGTGATAGAGCAGCATAATCACCAACCTAGATAGGGGTTCATACTCATCCACCTAAGTGATGGAGCGGCATCATCACTAACCTCAAGGGGTTCATACCTTGGAAATCTAGTTTGGTCTCTTCTATACATATGATATCTTTTATGAGCATGAGTTATTTAAAGTATGTTTTACTTATGCATTGCTCATACATGCCATATTATTATACTATGTTTATTCTCTAATGTATGCATTTTGAGTATAATGTCTATCTATTGTTGCATTGCACCCGACATACTTAGTACATTCAAATGTACTAACGCATATTTTTGCCTACATGATATCACCATGTAGGAATCGGTACCCGAGTTGATCATCCTCCTCCTCCATGTGACTAGACGATGCTACTCCAAGCTTGTTGGTGAGTCCTCCATTTTGGGGACTTTAGTTTATGTTTTTCCTCTTATCTGTGTATTGAGACACTACCTTATGTTCTACTTGACTATGAGGGTGACCCCGGTTACTTTGTCTTGGCCCCCGCTCTATTTATGTAATTGGAGGTGTTTGTTGGACGATTTATGTATTTATGATATGAGCCATGATTCCTTATCTCTTGATACTGATATGTTACAAAGTTTTCCCTTATCCCCAATGCCCATTTTATTCTACATGTCTTTTATATGCTTTTGCAATCAAAGATGTGTAATGAAAAGTTTAGAGGCTTGTTTGGGGTTCCTTTGGGTTCCCTATTCGCCGTGTCACATCTGGGACCTAGGTTTGGGTTGTTAACAACTTGGTATCAGAGCACTAGGTTGATAGATCCTTGAGTCCAACACATCACGTCGATTAGAGTCCTATTCATAATCGTGAAGCATGCCATAACTATGAATAGGAGGCTTTGAGGCATTCTATAAGATATTTCCCTTCTTCATGTCCTAAGCATGGCATAGGGTTGTGATAAGTACTTCCCCTAATGATTGTTCTTTTCAATGCTAGATCATGACGAATACTAGAGGAACACGGGCCCAAACTCCCAAGAAACAACCTACCAATGATGAGCTCCGGAATGCCCTTACTATGCTTGCTTAAGTGGTGGCCAACCAAATCCAACAAGGGGACCAAGCCCCTCATGCTACTACACTGGGAGCTAGGGTAAGAGATTTCATGAGGATGAGTCCTCCAATTTTCCATAGGTCAAAGTTGGATGAAGATCCATAAGAGTTCATTGATAAAGTCTATAAAATCTTATCTATCATGTGTGTTAGGCCAAATGAGAAGGCGGAGTAGCGGAGTACCAACTCAAGGGGGTAGCCCAAATTTGGTTTGATCAATGGAAAGGTGATACGTAATGGCTATGTGGTGGTTTGGGAGGAATTCCAATTGGCCTTTCTTGATCGGTTCTTCCCTCTTGAGCTTAGGGAGGCAAAGTTGGTTGAGTTTATGAACTTGAAACAAGGTGGTATGAGTGTGAGGGAATATGCCCTCAAGTTTAATCAACTTTCAAAGTATGCTCCTTACTTGGTGGCCACTTCTAGGTCAAGGATAAATAAGTTTGTTGTGGGAGTTTCTGACTTGGTAAGTGAAGAACACCTCTCCACCTTGCTTATTAGTGACATGGAATTGTCTCGGTTGATAACATATACCGAGAAAATGGAAGAAGAGAAGTTGAGAAAAAGAAGGAGCCATGAATCCAAGAGGGCCCGTTTTGAGGGAAAGTTCCCCAAGGGTGTTAGACTTCCATAAGGCCAAAGGCCTCCTCATGCTACAAATATAGGATTTGCCAATGACTTCCCTAGGCCTTAAGGTATGGTTGGTGTGGCTCATAATGATGTGTGTACTACATATGGGAAGTGACATAAGGGCCTTGAAGGGTTCCAATGCATGTTTTGAATGTGGGGAGCTTGGTCACAAAAGGATTGATTGTCCAAGAAACTGTGGTAAGGTTCGGGGTGCAAATGTGGTTCCATTGGGTAGGGGTGGTCCTCAAGGTATTGCCCCAAGGCACAATCAGTTCTATGCTCTATAAGGAAGACAAAGGGTTGGTGAGGTTCCTGATGTTGTTACCAGTATGTTGAAAATTTTTGATCTTGATGTATATGCTTTGATTGACCAGGATGCCACCCTTTCCTTTGTTACCCCCTTTGTTGCTAAAAAGTTCTATGTTGAGTTGGAGTTGTTTCATGAGTCTTATGACATGTCTACTCCTATTTGTGCAGTTATAGAAATTGTCCAGTTTGTATTTTGCATAAAATCCTACCTTGTGATCTTGTTGAATTAGATATTGTTGATTTTGATATTATTCTTGGGATGGATTTGTTACATGCATACTATGCTTCTATTGATTATAGAACCCATAGGGTCAAGTTTCAATTTCCAAATGAAACCGTCCTTGAGTGAGAAAGTTATGATGTGGTAGTGAGGGGTAGGTTCATCTCATTCATTGAAGCCCATAGATTAGTTTCCTAAGGGTGTTTGTATTGTCTTGTGAGAGTCAAGGATATAGAGTCCAAAGTCCCTTCCATTAAGTCGGTTCCGATTGTAAGTGAGTTTATTGATGTCTTCCCAAATGACTCTCCCAGTGTTCCTCCTAAAACAGAGATAGATTTTGGCACAAATCTCATTCCTAACACTCAACCTATCTCCATTTCCCCTTATCATATGGCCCCGACGGCGTTGAAGGAGTTAAAGGAACAATTGAAAGATTTGTTGGAAAAGGGGTTTATTAGACCTAGCCAAGCCCATTGGGGTGCATCAGTGTTGTTCATAAAGAAGAAGGATGGGTCACTTAGAATGTGCATTGACTACCAGCAACTTAATACTGTCACTATAAATAATAGATATCTTCTTCCAAGGATTGATGACTTGTTTGACCAATTACAAGGAGCTAGCTTTTTCTCTAAGATTGATCTTCGGTCCGGGTACCATCAAGTGAGGGTGAGGGAGTGTGATATTCCTAAGATGGCCTTCCAAACTAGATATGGGCATTGTGAATTTGTGGTTATGTCCTTTGGGTTGACTAATGCACCGGCCATCTTCATGGACCAAACAAATAGAGTCTTCAAACCCTACCTTGATTACTTCATTGTGGTTTTCATTGATGATATCTTGATCTACTCACATAGTAGGGAAGAGCATATGGGCTGGGCCATTTGAGGGTTATGTTGCAATGATTAAGGGAGGAGAGATTGTATGCTAAATATGACAAGTGTGAATTTTAGTTGAAGGAGGTTGCATTCGTGCGTCATGTGGTGTTGGAGGATGACATAAAAGTGGATCCTAAAAAAACCTATGTGATTAGGAATTGGCCTAGACCATTGACCCCATCGGATATTAGGAGTTTCTTGGGCCTTGTAGGTTACTATAGAAGGTTTGTGAATGAATTCTCCTCCATTGCTTCTCCCATGATAAAATTGACTCAAAAGAAGCTGAAGTTTGTATGGACCGATGAATGTGAAAAAAGCCTCCAAACATAAAAAGATATACTTGTGTCCGCTCCTATATTGTCACTACTGAATGGGCTTGAGGGTTTTGTTGTGTATTATGATGCGTATAGAGTTGGTTTAGGCTTTGTGCTAATGCAAAATGGTAAGGTCATAGCCTATGCTTCTAGGCAACTCAAAGTGCGTGAAAGGAACTACCCTACCCATGAGATTGAACTAGCCGCTATAGTGTTTGCATTAAAGATTTGGCATTATTATTTATAGGGGGTGCATGTTGATGTCTTCACCGATTATAAAAGCCTTCAATATGTCTTCACTAAAAAAAATCTTAATTTGAGACAAAGAAGGTGGCTAGAACTCCTCAAGGACTATGACATGAGTGTGCATTATCATCCGGGTAAGGCTAATGTTGTGGAGGATGCTTTGAGTCAGGTGTCTATAGGCTGCCTAGCTCAAGTGGATGGTGTGCAATGGAGATGGCTAGGGAGGTGCATAGATTAGCTAGATTAGGGATGAGGTTGGAAGATATAGGTGATGGTGTTGTTGTTGTTGATGGTTCCAAATCTTCTTTGGTGGATGAGGTGATATCAAAACAAGATCTAGACTCCTCCTTGCTTGAGTTGAAGGCCTTGGTGAAAGAGGGCTAGATAGAGGTTTTCTCCCAAGGGGGAGATGGGGACTTTATATACCAATTTAGGTTGTGTGTGCCATGTGTTAATGGTTTGAGGTAGAGAGTTCTTGATGAAGCACATAATTCCTCTTACTCTATCCACCCCGGTTCCACCAAAATGTATAGAGACTTGAGGGATGTGTATTGGTGGGGAGGCATGAATAGGGATATTGTTAAATTCATTTTTGGTTGCCATAGTTGCCAACAAGTTAAAGCCAAACACCAAAGGCTGGGTGGCCTAACCCAAGACATAGAGCTCCCTACTTGGAAATGGGAGGTGATTAACATGAACTTTGTGATTGGGTTGCCTAATACTAGGAAAGGTTTTGATTCCATATGGGTGGTGGTTGATAAGATGACGAAATTGGCTTATTTTCTACCGGTCAAGACTACATATGGGGCTGAAGAGTATGCAAGATTGTAGATCCATGAGTTAGTGAGGTTGCATGGGGTTCCTTTATCCATTATATCAGATTGTGGTGCATAATTTACTTCACATTTTTGGATATCTTTCTAAAGGGGTCTTGGTACCAAAGTTCACATTAGTACGGCCTTCCACCCTCAAACTAATAGCCAAGCCAAGAGAACAAACACTTAAGGATATGCTTAGGGCTTGTGTGTTAGAGCTTAAGGGTAGTTGGATGATCATCTTCCATTGATTAAGTTTTCCTACAACAATAGCTATCACTCTAGCATCGGTATGGCTCCTTTTGAGGCTCTTTAGGGGAGACATTGTAGATCAACGGTGGGTTGGTTTGAGGTTGGAGAGGTGGCTTATTTGTGGCCAGATCTGGTTATGGAAGCTCTTGAGAAGGTTAAGATGATTAGGGAGAGGTTGAGGATAGACCAAAGTCGTCAAAAATCCTATGCCAATGTAAGGAGAAGAGACCTAGAATTCTAAGTGGGTGATTGGGTTTATTTGAAGGTTTCCCCAATAAAAGGTGTAGTTCATTTTGACAAAAAGGGGAAGTTGAGTCCAAGGTATGTTGGTCCTTATGAGGTGATAAAGAGGGAAGGAAAGGTGGCTTATGAGTTGAAGCTGCCTAGTGAAATGAGTCTAATCCATCCGGCATTTCATGTCTCTATGTTGAGAAAATGTGTTGGTGATCCTAACACAATTGTTCCTTTTGATGTTATGGGTGTTTTTAAGGATAACGTAACTTATGAGGAGGTTCCGGTTAAATCCTGGAAAGGAAAGGAAAGAGATTGAGGAATAAAGAGGTATCATCCGTTAAGGTCCTTTGGAGGAACGAACAAGGCGAAAGTTCTACTTAGGAGGCTGAAGTGGACATGCAAAAGAGGTATCCTTATCTTTTCCACTCCATTCAAGCCATAGGTACTAATCCTAAGTCTCATATGTGATTTCAAGTCCTAAATTCCAGCCCTATGTCATTCATGTGCATTCATGTTGAAGTTGGTAAACTTATGATGATTTTACACTTATGTTGAGAATTTGAAAATGATGTTTTACATGTTATGTTGCATTCTTTTTGGGTCTGAGTTGTTCATGATCACTCTTGTCTTACACGTCTCTTTTACATTCGGGGACGAATGTTTCCAAGGGGGAGATATTGAAACGGCCCCAAAAAGTACCCAAAAATATGCCTCGAAATGCCCAGAATTTTGATTTCCCTATATATAAAAATTCATTCGTTATTTCGAAAGTTCGGCTTCATATTTGTGATAAAGGGGTCCAACTTAGGTGAAAAAGGATCTAGCATTGATTTAAGAGCGAAAGAATAGCAATTATAATTTTTTTAGTGACGATTTCTAGTGAGTAGTTCGCGACGCCTCCGCGACGCGCCTTCGGCGTGCCTTACTTCAAATTCCACTTTGCGTCACCTCCACGACGTGGAGATGTGTTTTTCACCTGGTAGTTTTTCAAGTGCGGTCCAAAATATTCTAAGTGTTGGGCCCAAATTTCCCAAACATGTTTTTATCTATACTTAGTCAAATTTTACCATTATATCATTCTAAATATTTCCCAATGCTCCCCAAAACACTTAGCCATATTTTCACTCCAAATTGCAAGACTCAAAATCCTCATCTGGATTTAAGAATCTCTTCAAGCTTCAAGTCTCCATTGTCAACCTTCACCAAGAACTTCTCCGAAACTACGGTATGTGGTGTTGAACCATTGAGTCCTTTCACCCATGGTACCTAAACCCTCTCTGTTACTTACTATTGCATGATTTAAAGTTGATTTTACATGTGGATCTTGAATATTGAGAAATTTACAGCACAATGATTTTAGTTCAGGAAAGTATGGCTGTTTTAGCATGTTTTGAGCTCTAATCTTTGATCTAATATTGAATTTGATAAGGGTTTTACATGTGAATGTCTTGGGGTTGTTGCAAGGTGTTGATTGATGGTTTTACTATAGATTTTCTAGCATGATTTCATATCTAAATTGCATGGTCTTTTACCCTCATTACACACCCCCAAGGTGTTTGATAAAATATCGGATTAGAGTTTCTTGAGGAAATAAAGGTACAAAGCATGAGATATGATATGAATGATGTTATGATGATGGAAAGAGATTATGTAAATGATATAACTGATATTATAATGATGAAGTTAGCTTATGCAAATGATGAACTCTATATAAAGTGTTGCATTAGACCATGCCCAATCCAGGGGGACAAGAGCCCGGATAACCTAGATGGGGGTTCATACTCATCCACCTCGGTGATAGGGCGGTAGACGGGGGTTCATACTCATCCACCTCGGTGATAGGGTGGCATAATCACCAACCTAGATGGGGGTTCATACACATCCACCTTGATGATAGGGCAGCATAATCACCAACCTAGATGGGGGTTCATACTCATCCACCTCGGTGATAGGGCGACATAATCACCAACCTAGATGGGGGTTCATACTTATCCACCTCGGTGATGGGGTGACATCATCACTAACCCCAAGGGGTTCATACCTTGGAAATCTAGCTTGGTGTCTTCTATGCATATGATATCTTATATGAGCATGAGTTACTTAAAGTATGTTTTACTTATGAATTGCTCATACATGTCATATTGTTATACTATGCCTATTTTCTAATGTATGCATTTTGAGTATAATGTCTATCTATTGTTGCATTGCACCCCACATACTTAGTACATTCAAATATATTAACTCATACTCTTGCCTACATGATATCACCATGTAGGAACCGGTGCCCAAGTTGATCATCCTTCTCCTCCACGTGGCTAGATGGTGCTATTCCAAACTTGTTGATGAGTCCTCCATTTCGGGGACTTTGGTTTATGTTTTTGCTCTTATCTATGTATTGAGACACTACCTTATGTTCTACTTGAGTATGAGGGTGAGCCCGGTTACTTTGTCTTGGCCCCTGCTCTATTTATATAATTAGAGGTGTTTGTTTGACGAGTTATGTATTTATGATATGAGCCATGATTCCTTATCTCTTGATGTTGATGTGTTACAAAGTTTTCCCTTAGCCCCAATGCCCATTCTATTCTACTTGTCTTTTATATACTTTTGCAACCAAGGATGTGTAATGACAAGTTAAGAGGCTTGTTTGGGGTTCCTCTGGGTTCCCCATTTGTCGTGTCACGTCTTGGACCTAGGCTTGGGTTGTGACAAAAATAATATAAGACTGAAGTTTGTGGATGAAAAAATCTAGTAAATTGATCAAGTTTTTCTAGAGATTGTATATGATAATCAGCCTTTGTATTGCAATTATTACAAGCCTAAGGTCATGATGATGGTAATTGCCATTTGATCTTAAAAAAATCAACATAACAAACAAATTGATGATACTGCTGAAGCTGCTTTAAAAGGTACTTTTGATATTGAAAAATGTCCAGGTGATGCAAGGGAAATACAACAACAACAACAACATACCCAGTGTTATCCTACAAGTGGGGTCTGGGGAGGGCAAATTGTACGCAGACCTTTCCGCTACTTCATAGAAGTAGAGAGGCTGTTTCCTAAAACCCTCAGCGCAAATCCCATAAGTAGAAAGACTAGATATGACCAAATGCAATGTAAGGTATGAAAATGCGACTATCAATGAGTAACAGTAAGGTAGTATGATAAAACTAACACACATGCGCTAGATAATGCCAAGAAAAGTAACTATAATGATTAGACTAAGACCAGGTGATGCAAGGGAAATATTAAATGAAAAAAAAAATTTAGGTGTTGATCAAAGTAAAGCTTCTGCTTTAGATCAACCATTGCTTGCTTCCGTTTTTTAACAAAATCATGCATGCATAAAGGATGTTGAGGTGCAATCAAGAGAATTTGGGCTGAACTTGAGTTCTAATGCGATAAAAAATACAGGGGAAATACCAAGAGTTGGAGTAGATTCATCATGTGTTGATCTAGGAAAAAAATAATTGATAAAATTGATGATGACGATGACAAAAATTCTGGGCAACATGTTTTGCAAGTTGAAAATGAGAATGCAACTAAAAATTGAACTTTGATTGCACACAAAAATTCAACAAGTAAACGGACCTTTTGCTGGACTATTTCTCCAGCTAGTTGAAAGGGTGCAACTGGAAATTTTCAGGACAGTGAGGAGAGGCAAAATATTAGTAATGCCTTAAAAGTTCTATTATCTTCAAACAACTTTGATGCTTTATTGAAGGCCACTGGAAAAGATGGTAATATTATAGCTCCAACGTTATATACTTCTAATACTAAATTGGCTAAAATTATTGGTAGTCGTGCTACTCAAATTCAATCTAGAAGTCACGAATGATCACATTGAACACCTCAGCTCATAAGGTCACTTCCGAACATTTGGAGTCGCTTGGTGAATCAACAAAGTTACTAATACCCATGGAGGATGACAATGAATTAGTGAAAGAAGAGAAGGTTTTACCACCTACTTTGGATCGCAAATCAAGATAGAAGCTCCCATATTTTTGCCTAAAAGTGTGAATTGTAAAGAAGAATGAGTCAAGGACCTTAGTGTCTAGATTTAGTCCCACCAATGCTTATACAATTAGGGATTCTTTGATGAAGATGAAGAAGACAATAGGCTTTGATAGAATGTTTAGGAAAGGGGATATATCACCAAGGCAACAAAGAAGTGGAAGCAACAAAAGAAAAAAGAGGACATAAGCAAGACAACATAGTTGGGATGGTAAAGTGTTTGAGTAGTTTGTGTAATGACCTCGAAGGTCATTTTTGGAATTCTTGACAAAATTACCAATTTGCTCTTCTCAAAAGCTTCCTTGGATCATGTGTGGTTAAGTCTAAAAGTTAGATTTAGAAAATCTTGTAAAAAGTTGAAGCTTTCTAAAGAAAGTGTTTTAAAGGCTTAAAGTTGGAAATTTTGAGTTTTGTGGTCATTTTGAGTTTCGAGTACCGAAATTCAATTCTGTTGATTTCATCAACTCTGAAATGCCTAATTTGATTTAGGAGAACTTGCATAACTGAATTTAAAGTTAAAACGAAGATTTTGGACCCAAATTTGCATTTCAATTGATTTTGGATCATAGTTTGACTTTGATTATTAACATTCGGAGTTTGGAAGCTCAAATCAAAATTCTGATAGTTTCAATGGTTTCTGATGTTAAAACTAACAGTTGGGATGGCTTCGTTTTAATTTTTAAAGCTTCCAAGATTATTTTGAGTATTTTGATTCCTAAACTAGCTCAAACGATCTTTCTCGAGTTCTGGGCCAAGGAGATCTCGAATTTAAATTCTGACGTTTCTATTGAGTCCGGAACATCATTTCTAATAGGGTTCTATATTTGGTTTGTCTTCATAGGATTCTGAACAAATCTCAAGGATCCATTTCTTGATTTTCTATGTTGTGTAATTTCTGCTACCTAGTGCAATTAGATTTGTTCTTTCCATTCGTGGCGCTTTGAGGCACCAGATCTGTAATGACCCTCTAGGTCATTTATGTGGTCCCGCAAATATTTTATTAGTTTGAGAAATTTTATAACAACCTCAGGCTAATTGTGACTTGTTAATACAGACAGTTCGATTGTTGGGTGACATGTTCGATATTTATGGATTGTTTCGAGTTAAATGAGAGATTGTAACCGTAAAATAGATTTTCTGATAAAGTTCTAGTAAATGACCTCAGAGTGAAATTCTGATGATTCTATTAGCTCTGAAATGACCAAACTAAGCTAGGAGCATGTTTGGTGCAATTATATCGAGTTTTGCAAATTTAGCCACTACAAAAGGTCAATAGATGACTTTCAATGTCTTTGGGAAACGTGCTTCAAATGAAACTTCTGAGTGCACCATTGGATCCAGAACATTGAGGTTGGCCTAGGAAGACCTTTTGTTTGATTCCCGAGGTTTTCGGGTGTATTTTGGTCCCTTCAGTAGACTTTGATATTGGAAAATGGGATTCATATTGGAATAAAACAACCTCCGATAGAAAATTTGACTACACTAGAGTCTAAAATGCCGTTTCCGATTAGATTTTATACATGGATTATATTTTTGTGACTTTGAATTAGGCCAGAGCATCGAAATTAAATTTGAGCAATTGCTGAAAAAGAAAGGCGGTCGGTGACATGGCCAAACCACAGGCTGCCATGTGGCAAAGGCAGCAAAGTGTGTATTTATCAAAAATTTGTTCCAGAATACTGAACAAACGAAGAAAAACTTCTAACTATGATATCTCCCTCAAATGTTACCCGATTTGGATGATTGAAAAGTCTAAATTGTGTATTTTTACGAGAGGAACACTGTGGGAGCCTCAAAAACTGATTTTGACATGTCGTTTAAGGTAAAACCATGGTATTTTTACTGCTGCTTCACATTGTTGTTTTCGATAACTTCCATATGTGATTTCTAATCCTTTTTGGGTCGAAATTTGGAAAATATTGGATTTATTTTGTGTACTTTTGGGAGGCATACATCATGGTAATTTTGGATTTAATTGATATAGCTCCATTTTGTGCAAACATGATGATTTAGCTGCTAGTCACATTTGATTTTTTCAGAAAAATTAGAAATATGATATCTTGACTATTTCTTATAGGAATTAAGTGAAATATAGGTGTAAACTATACTACTTTTTGAGTCCTACATTATGATATATTTGGATTCTATTAATTTGGTCATATTTTTAAGAAACCTGATGCAAATGTCATTTTACATATACATTGTTTTCGATAAGAAATGTCATTTATTTTTGGGTTGTTTCTGATTATTCAGAGCCTCATTTTGAGCAAAATTTTTAGCTGTAGACTCGGGGTGATGTAAGGATCATTTTATGAGGTTGGGGTTAGCTAGCATTATTTGAGGGATGATGACATACAGTTGTGTGGGTCGGATGGTATGGGATATATATGTTGTAAATGTAGTTTCTTCGTTGACTCTAGGCACGATATGATCTTGGAGTTCCTGATCTGGATAGATTGGTTGAGTGAGGGACTATTTCGATACCTCGAGCTTAGATGACGCTCCTCGTTGCTAATCGAGCTCCGGTGCTATATCTTAGTGTCTGAGACCCGGGAGTCACGCCCCGTAGTCTGTGTCCGGTAACCACGACTGAGATGCTAGGTGGTGGATGTTGATTCTTTGGTTCGTGCACCATTTGACTATTCCTGGGTTCGGGGCCCAGTCGACTATTCCTGGGTTCGAGGTCCGGTTGATTATTCTTTGGTTCGAGGCCTTATTGATTATTTTAGAGATTCTTTCTGCCGTTGGAGATACGTCCCACTGTTATATATATTGTCAGGCCATCTGGCCCTAGCTGATTGCCTCGACCGGAGGCCAGGTTAGGAAGGGGTTTGAGGCCTCGTGTGACTATTAGGGGTTCGAGGCCCCATGTGATACTGGTTACTCGATGGGTCAAGGACCTGGTTGATTACCAATGGATCCATACACCTATACATACCCTAATTGTGCATGGGTGTACCCTCTGGGCTTATGGGGCTAAAGGAACGTCCAGGCTTAGATTCTAGGGCCTTACACCTACGTACAGATGACCTTGGATCATGTGATATTGAGAGTTGGGTTTCATGGTGGTTTTGTGAGTTTCGTGGTGATTCTGTCAGTTAGATTGTGCATGGGTACACTTTCTAGGCTTATGGGGTCCTAGTTGGCGTACAAGCATAGATATTAGGGACTTGCACCCACATACAAAACTATGTCTCAATCCAGTGACAGTTATGGTTGGGCCTACTCATGTTTCATTAGTTAGTATCATTGCACACTACTTGGGTTGGTTCAGCTAGGATTCGGTGATTCTCCAGACATTCTCACTTCATGATCAGAGTTCTAGTTTACTACATTTACTGCAGTTCTCTATATTTACAGTACTTCACTCGGTCAGTCGATGATGCCTACTTGGTGCCTGTTACCGATACTCAACCCTACATTTTTGCATCTTCCTATGATTCATGTCTAGGTATTAGGCTGAGTTAGTTGTTTGTAGGCGATTCAGGAGACATTGGTGAGCATCAACAACTCTGGATATTCCGCAATCTGGTTATATATATATGTATATATATGTGTATATATATGTGTATATATATATGTATATATAC
>JAOTQR010092398.1:0-75995 GCA_025774065.1 Solanum ossicruentum | reverse complement strand
GGAGGTTATATGCAATGTATAGAACTTCCAACTTGGAAGTGGGATATGATCAATATGGACTTTGTTGTCGGTTTGCCTTGTTCATTTCAGAAGTTTGACTCTATATGGATAATAGCTGACAGACTCACAAAGTCAGCACATTTCCTACCTGTACCGAGTGATTATACAATGGAGGAGTATGCCAAACGGTACCTCAAGGAGATAGTCAGGCTACATAGATTTCCAATCTCTATTATATCGGATCGAGGGGCTCAATTCACTGCAAAGTTTTAGAAGTCTTTCCAAAGGAGTTTAGGAACACAAGTATATTTGAGCATAGTGTTCCACCCTCAAACAGACGGTCAAGTAGAACGCACCATTCAGACACTCAAAGATATGTTGTGAGCTTGTGCATTGGACTTTAAAGGTAGTTGGGTGAACCATTTTCCCCTTATTGAATTTGCTTATAATAATAATTACCATTCAAGTATCAAGATGGCACCTTATGAAGCTTTGTATGGAAGGAAGTGTAGATCGCCAATTGGATGGTTTGAAGTGGGAGAAACCACATTACTTGGGCCAGATCTAGTGCAACAAGCCATGGAAAAAGTTAAGGTAATACAGCAGCGGCTAGAAACAGCCCAAAGTCGTCACAAATCGTATACGGATGCTAGGAGGAGGGGGATGGAATTTTCTGTAGAAGATTGGGTATTCTTAAAGGTGTCTCCAATGAAAGGGGTTATGAGGTTTGGTAAGAAAGGAAAACTAAGCCTACGTTACATAGGGCCTTATAATATTATTAAGAAGATCGGGCAGGTTGCATATGAGTTAGAGCTACCCCAAGAGTTTTCTATGATTCATCCAGTTTTCCATGTATTATTGCTTCGAAAATACATAGGTGACCCATCATGTATCACTCCTATTGAGGATGTGTAGGTTACAAAAGATCTCACTTATGAAGAGGTACCTGTTGCTATTTTGGATCGTCAAGTTAGGAAGCTGAGGAATAAAGAAATAGCTTCAGTGAAGGTACTTTGGAGAAATCAGCAAGCCGAAGAGATAAGTTGGGAGGCCGAGGACGCTATGAAGTCAAAATACCCTCATTTGTTTGAAGCTAAAGAGGACACCCAACATGCAGAATTGGAACACTACTAGGTGCGTGTAATTGAATACTTATTTTTTCTTGGCTGTCAAAGGTTTGTTTAAATAAAGGTTTATACATGGATACGGTACACAACTGTGCTAACATTCGAGGACGAATGTTCCTAAGGAGGGGAGGATGTAACACCCCATATTTTTACATATACTAATGCTATGGGAATAAATCATGTTCTGGTTTGGTCAACTTAGCGTCAATTCTAGAAAGTTCTTGATTCTTGTGTTAGCGGGCGATATGGGTGTCTAACGCTTAAGAGGGTCTTGTCTATATGTGCTTTGTTAAAATGAGGATACCATAATCCTAAAGAAAGTAAGAGAATTAAGGTGTTTGTATGAATTAATAATCTAGTAGGTGAGTTACCTACTTGCTTAGCTTGAACGTGCTAGCCAAACGGAGACGAGGTTCGAAGTCAAATTTGTCCCAGTCCGATTATGAATAAAGTTTATGTGATTGTCGTAACTTTAGCTTCTGTTTTTACATCATAAGTGGACTTAATTTTCAGTTTGGGAAGCATAGAAAACGGAAATAAGCCCATCCCAATTCATTGGTAATTTTGGCTCAAAGTAACTAAAGGGAAATGAGAAGCTTGGGCAACAAAAGGCCCATCAGATTTGGAACTCAATTAGGCTCAATTTTGAAGTCCAAGCTGCTGCATAACCAGCCTTATTATTTGTGGTATTAAGTGGTATTCTATAGTCAAAGAGCCCAAGGAAATTCCTCCAAAAGAGGCCCTTTAAGAGGGGATTATAAGCGGCAAATTTCAGTCCCCATTTAGACTTAGAAAAATTTCAGCTTTTCCCATTTTCTCTCTACACGTTTATTGACCTAGCAGCAGCAGCCAAAGGATCTCTTAGGCTTCATAAGGAGTTTCTCAACTTTGGAGATAAAGGTAACTAGTTATAATTGTGTTTTTGGTAAGGTTCCTTCATAAGAATCAAGAAGTACATGATAATATGGTATGCTGAAAATTCTGGACAGCATGTGTCCAGAAAATTGCTGCACTCTTACCTTTTATTTTAGTGATTTCTAAATGGTTTGTGGGCTGTATTATGAAGAGAATTTGATGTTCTTAATATGATTTGAGTTTTAGACATTAACCTAAGGTTGCTGCCCAGATTTTGGTTTCATTTAACAAATGAGTTTTATTGTGCTATCTTAAGTGTGATGTTGGTTGGAAGTTGTGGGTTGTTGGATTTAAAGCTATTGGCTCATGTTCTTAATGACTTCTTGGGTGATGTTTTAAGACTGGATTAGCACTATATGTATGTGTAAATGTTGTTGGAATAGTTTGGTTAGATTTGGAAAAGGTTTGAAATTGTCGTCGTCAAAATGTAGCGTAGGGAAAAATATGTTATGTTGTCCATTTGTAAGTTGTGCAGAATCGTAGTATGTTATTCCATGACTTACCCCTAATTTGGGTCTATTTTTGGACTATATTAATACTAGTTTTATGTGATAAAATCATTGGAAATAATTTTGGTAAAGTTAAAACAATTCCGGGATTGTGGATGTCGAAGTGTGGTGAAAGGATATATCGTTGTGCCGCTTGTTTGTATGTTGTGAAGAATTGTTATGTTTTGTATTTTGTGAGCTGTTGGGGGACTGTTAAGGGACTGAAAATAAGATGTACAGGGCATGTACATAAAAATGGTTGTTAGAAAATACATCTATAAGTGAAATGGTTGAAGAAATATCTTTGCGTCACTAATTGAAAGCTTGTTGTCCGGATGATCATTTTTATGATATTGGACTGCCTAGAAGTGTTGTTTTGCTTCTAATACTAGTTTTATAGCCTAATATGATGTAGATAAATATTTGAGGGAAAGGCATCCACTCCAAGGTAGTAACAAGGTCATACAACGAGGTATGTAAAGCTACTTGATTTCGTGTCATTTGGCATGAAACATAGATCCTTCGGTAAGTAAAGGCATTTATCTACTCCTACATGAAAAGCAGCCATGTATTCACTCTTTCACATATTCATATGCTCCTATATATAAATACCTTCAATACATATGTGGATACCAGGTACATGAGTTTTTTTTGTTGCTGAACAAAGTTCATGAGTTGTTTCATTTCATACGGATTTCATTGTTTATGTAATATACTCTCTTCATTGCCATATTGTCTTGCATGATTATTTACATGTCACATGCTGCCTATACAACCTTATAGCTCCAATATTATGACCACCAAAAGAATTATCTCAAACGTAATTGAAAGATTAAGTATATAGTTTCTGATAGGTGGTAGCCCGAGGGGTGGAAACATCACCTAGACAGGGACGATCCTATCACGGGCGGTAGCCCGAGGGGTTAAGGAATAACCTAGCCAGGATACAGTTTACCACTGATCAGTTGGTCATTTACAGTTTATGATGTGTACAGATTTTACAGTAAAGGTAAAGCAATATAAAGAACATAAAGTATACAATCCCAAAGTATATATAAAGGTGGTCTCTTATTCCGCACCTGCACATAATTTCATTTGAAGTTGTTACTTCATATACGATATTTCATGACTTACATACTCAGTACATTATTTCGTACTGATGTCCCTTTCGGGGGACCTGCATTCCATGCTGCAGGTACAAGTACTAGTAGATCTCCCTAGTAGAGTCCAGGCCATTCAGCTGTTGTTACAAAGCTCCAGGTTGCTCCGAAGCTTTGTGTGTGTCTAAAGTTTATATGTTTGTTTTATGTAGTGAGTTGAGGCGGGGCCTGTCCCGACTCTTACCAGATACTGTCTTATTTAGAGCCTTTGTAGACTATGTAAATTAAAGTGTGGTCATGTTTTGTACTCTCGACATCATGGCCCCAACGGCCTAGTCATATGCATTTTCTTTTAGGCATGTGTTTACTTGCATAAAGACATGTTGAATATACAATTCTTTATAAAATGTATAGAAAGTGCATAGGTACAAGTTGGTTCTCCCGAGCCTTATCGGCAACGGGTGCCGGTCCGTCCTGACAGGACTTGGGGCGTGACAGGAGGACTCACAAACAAGCTTGGAATAGCACCGCCTAGCCACGTGGAGGAGGATGATCAACTTGGGCACCAGTTCCTACATGGTGATATCAATTAGGCAAGAGTATGCATTAGTACGTTTTAATGTACTAGGTTTGTGGGATGTAATGCAATAAGAGACAAGCTTCATAATCAACATGCATTACGATAGGAAATAGGCATAATATATCAATATGTCATGTATGATCAATGCATAAGTAAAACATGCTTAGCCAAATCATTCTCATATAGAATATCATATGTGAAGATGAGACCAAGCTAGATTTGCAAGGTATGAACAACACCTTGGTAGGTTGGTGATGTTTCCACCCCATCACCTAGGTGGAGATGAGTACTTACCCTCATTCTAGGTTGATGATGATGCCACCCTATCACCCTGGTGGAGATGAGTATTAACCCTGATTTTAGGTTACCCGAGCACTTGTCCTCCCAGATCGGGCATGATCTATGCAACACTTTACATGGGATTCATCATAAGCTCTAAGCAATGCCTTATGTAGAAATAATCATGTACGTAAGCTCATTTCATCATCATAACATCATTTATATCATATCTCATGCTTTGGAACTTCAATTCCTCAAGAAACCATAACCAGACATTTTATCAAATACCTTGGAGGTGTCTAATGGGGGTAAAAGAGCATGCAATTTGAAGATGAAATCATTCAGGAAAATTAGTGGTAAAACCTTTAATCCACACATTGCAATAACCCCAAGACATTCATATCAAAACTTCTCATCAAATCCAACATTAGATCCAAGCTTTAAAGCTCAAAACATGCTAAAACAACCATACTTTCATGAACTAAAATCATTGTGCAGTAAATTTCTCAATATACAAGACCCACATGTAAAATAAAATTTTAATCATATAATATTAAGTAAAAGAGGGTTTAGGCACCATGGGTTAAAAGACTCAATGATTCAGAACCACATACACACCACTTACCTTAGCCATTGTGAAGTTCTATAAGAAAACTTTAATGGAGATTTAAAGCTTTGGTGAGATCCTTGAAGAAATCCTTGAGATTGGCCTGGAGTTTCGAACTTGAAATTAGGTTAGAAAGGAGTATAAGTGTTTGGGGAAATACTGGGGAATGTTTTTGGGTAATATGAGGGTGAAATAAAGCTAAGTATAGGTCTAAATATGTTTGGGAAATAAGGCTAGGTTACTCGGGCTCTTATCCCCCCTGATCGGGCATGGTCTGTGTAACACTTTATATAGGATTCATCATAAGCTCTAATGCAATACCTTATGTAGGAATAATCATTTACATAAGCTCATTTCATAATCATAACATCATTCATACCATATCTCAGGCTTTGGACCTTCAATTCCTCAAGAAACCATAACCAGATATTTTATCAAACACCTTGGGGGTGTGTAATGGCGATAAAAGAGCATGCAATTTGGAGATGAAATCATGCAGGAAAATTAGTGGTAAAACCTTTAATCAACACCTTGTAACACTTCCAAGACATTCATATCAAAATCTCTCATCAAATCCAGCATTAGATCCAAGATTTGAAGCTCAAAACATGCTAAAACAACCATACTTTCATGAACTAAAATCACTCTGCAGTAAATTTCTCATTATACAAGACCCACATATAAAATTAACTTTAAATCATACAATATTAAGTAAAAGAGGGTTTAGGCACCATGGGTGAAAGTATCCAATGGTTCAATACAACATACCTTAGGTTTTCTGAAGGTCTTGAAGACTTTAATGGAGATTTGAAGCTTGGGTGAGATCCTTGAAGAAATCCTTAAGATAAGCCTTGAGTTTCAGACTTGAATTTAAGATTAGAAATGAGTCTAAGTGTTTTGGGAAATATTGGGGGATGTTTTTGGGTGATATGAGGGTGAAATAAGGCTAAGTATAGGTGGAAATACGTTTTGGAAAACTTAGGTCTAACACTTATAAAAATCTAGGCGAATTAGGAAAATATAGTGCAGAAAAATACACTTTCTGCATTGCAGAGAGATCACAGACCTTTAACGGAAATTGCACCAAGCGAAATTTCATAATTCAATCCCTTTGCTTTAAATTCGAGGTTAGACCCTTGTCACCCTAATTTGGAGCCCTTGAACAAGAATATGAAGTCAAATTTTTGAAATTCCAAATGGATTTTTAGATATACAGAAAACAAGATTATGGGCACTTTTAAGGCATATTTTCAGGAACTTTTTGGGGTCTTTTCAGCATCACTACTTGTATGGGGTTCATGTTGATATGTTTACCGACCACAAGAGTCTTCAATATGTGTTCACATAGAAACATTTTAACTTGAGACAAAGAAGGTGGTTAGAGCTCCTTAAAAATAATGATATGCGTGTTCATTATCATCCTAGTAAAGCTAATGTTATGGCCATGCTTTAAGTAGAGTGTCCATGGGTAGTCTAGCTCATATTGATGATGGTGGCAAAGAGGTGGCTAGAGAAGTTCACTAGTTGGCTAGATTGGGAGTTAGGTTGGATAAAGTTGATAATGGTGGTGTAATGTTATTGATGGTTCTAAATCATCATTGATTGACGAGGTAAAATCAAAACAAGATCTTGAACCCACTTTGTTAGAGTTGAAGGCCTGGGTGAAAGATGGTAAGGTGGAGGTTTTCTCTCAAGGGGGAGATGGTGCCCTTAGGTACCAAGGTAGGTTGTGTGCGCCTAATATTGATACCTTAAGGGAGTTGATCTTGAAGAAGGCCCATAGTTAATCCTATTCTATTCACCCCAGTTCTACAAAGATGTATAGAGACTAAAGGGAGATGTATTGGTGGGGTGGAATGAATAGAAATATTGCCAAGTTCATAGCCGCATGTCACAATTGCTAACAAGTGAAAGCCGAACATCAAAGGTTGGATGGCCTAGCCCAAGACATAGAAATTCCTACTTGGAAGTGAGACGATCAACATGGATTTTGTGGTTGGGTTGCCTAAGACTAGGAAACACTTTGAGTCTATTTGGGTTGTTATGGATAGAATGACAAAGTCACCTTACTTTCTACCGATCAAAACCACTTATGGTGCCTAAGATTATGCCATGTTGCACATACATGAGTTGGTTAGATTGCATGGGGGTACCTCTACTCTCATTCTGATCATGGTGTTCAATTCACTTCTCACTTTTGGAGGTCCTTCCAAAGAGATCTTGGTACTAAGGTTAAGCTTAGCATTATTTTTCATTTTCAAATGGATGGTCAAGCCGAGAGGACTATCCAAACTCTTAAGGATATGCTTAGAGCTTGTGTTTTGGAGTTTAAGGGTAGTTGGGATGAACATCTTCCACTTATTGATTTGCTTACAACAATAGCTACCACTCAATCATTGGTATGGCTTCTTTTAAAGTTTTATATGGTAGGTGTTATAGATCCTTGGTTGGGTGTTTTGAAGTGGGGGATTCGGCTTTGCTAGGTTCGGATTTAGTCATGGAGGCCATGGAGAAGGTGAGGTTGATACGGGAGATATTGAAAATAGCCCAAAGTAGACAAAAGTCCTATTCCAATGTGAGGAGAAGGGATAATGAGTTTAAGGTTGGGGATTGGGTTTACTTGAAAGTCTCACCCATGAAGGGTGTGGTTCGGTTTGGCAAGAAGAGAAATTGAGCCAAAGGTTTATGGGTCCTTATAAGGTTTTAAGGAGAGTGGGTGAGGTTGCATATAAGTTGGAGTTGCCTATGGAGATGAATATAGTTCATCCAGTCTTCCATGTGTCCATGTTGAGAAAGTGAGTGGGTGACCAAAGCGCTATAGTACCCTTGGATATTGCGGGTGTTGTAGAAGATAATTTGACCTATGAGGAGGTCCCGGTAGAAATTTTTGAAAGACAAGTGAAGTGGTTGAGAAACAAAGATGTAGCATCCGTCAAGGTCCTTTAGAAGAATCAACAAGTTGAAAGTGCCACATAGAAAGCTGAGACGGACATGAGAAAATGATACCCATATCTCTTCCACCCTACTCAAGCTGAAAGTACTAATTTAAGTCCCCTATGTAATTTCAAATCTTAAGTTTAAGCCCTCAAGTCATTTTTTGTGCATTCATATTTATGTTGACAAGTTTATGATGTTTTTTAATATTCATGTTGAGATTTTCGAAAGTGACGTTTAAATACATTTGTTACATTCATGACAGACTGAAATCTTAAATGATTACTTCTCTTGTACATGTTTCTTTCACATTCGGGGATGAATATTCCCAAGGGGGAGATATTGAAATGCCCCAAAAAGTGCTTCGGAATGCCCTTAGTCATAAGTTCCATATATCTCAAAATCTATGCGTGATAGTAAAAAATCGAACTTCATATTCTCGATCAAGGGGCAAAATTGAGTGGGACATGAGTATAACCTGGATTATAGAGGACCTATAGCAAAAAATAATATTTGCTTATATCTAATCTCCATAATGCATCCGCGCCCTGGCCACAATGTTCCAGGGGCACTGAGCACTTTGATTTTCTACTCCGTATTTGGTCCGCATCGAGGACTAGACGCGAACCATTACAACATTTTCCTTAGTTTTTTCTATGATCCCAAGGGCATTGGGGTCAAATGCCTATGCCCACTAAAATGTGAAACCACCCATATTTAGCCATTTTTCAACTTTATACCTCACAAAACCCTTTCTCAAACCCCTATAAGACTATATCAATTCTCTTATTCAAATCTAAGAATATCAAGCTCAACTTTGGAACTCAAGGATTCATTTCAAGCTCTAAGTATAATTCAAGCTCACCTCTAAGAATTCAAGGTTTTAGGTATGTGGGTTTCATCCATTGGGTCCCTTTCACCCATGGAGCGCAATCTTCCCTTTTTATGAAAATTTCATGTGTTTTAAGTTGTATTATCTATGGGTATCTTGTAATATGAATTATGAGCATAAATTATGTTGAGATTTTATGAAATATTGATTGATTATGCATGACTATATATTTCAATCTTATATTATGAATTGATTGTGTCTATTGAGACTATGTATGTTTTGAGCTATGAAATTATGAATTATCATGAGTCATTGTAATGGATTTCAAGGTATCCTATATGAGGGTTATTCTATATATTGGTGGATTGATTTGCATTAAGTTTACTTATCTTATTTCACTCTTGAATTGCATGATTTTGAACAAGTATAATGAACCTACCATGTGTTTGATAAAATGTCAAGTCACGAATTGTCAAGTTATTGATGATCTATTTCATGATTTACATGTCAAATGACTATATGATGATTAAGTGCTTTCAAGTATGTATTGAATTCGTGAAAAGCATCTATGATTTTACAAATCTCAACTTAAGCCTTATTACAAGATTTTTACCTCTTGTGAACCACTCATATTAAAGCAAGGGTTCATGTATGATTATGATCTACTCTCATGTTCAAGTTATGCTCACTACTAGAGGAAAAACATGTTTCAAGAGCTATTAGTGTCATGTTATAATATTTCCTACAAGTTATACAAGTAATGATTATTTCAAGTATTCCGTATGATTTGGATTAGCACCGATTGAGGCTTATGATGGAGGCTCAACTCAAGAGGTCCTTATATAAAATATTTAGTCTCTAAACTATGTGCCATCATAGGAGTATGATTATTACCTTTGCTATACTAGCGGATCTATCTAGTCATATTATCATGTTTGATTTGCCTTGGCAAGTAGACCACACCTAGCCGGGGGTGTCATGCTCGTTACCTGATCGAGGGGGTTTCATGCCTTGGATTTCAAGTTGTAGCTATATGGTCTATATTGGTTGAGGTCACTTTCCACATATTTATGCTATATATATTGTGCAAGAGGAATAATTCACAAGCATGTTTTATTATGAGTATTGATCATATATGCCATATTGAGATTATATATCTATTGCTTATGATTATGCATTTTCACTATATTGGCTTATTTTTGGTTACATTGCATCCCGCATACTTAGTATATTAAAACATACTAACATATACTCTATGCCTACATGATATTACCATGTAGGGATCGGAGCTCCATTTGATCATCCTCCATGTGGCTAGTTCGGTAGTTCGGTACTTCAGAGATAAGCATTGGTGAGTCCTCAAGTCCGAGGACACTATCTACATTACTCTTGATATTTTGAGACTTCTTTATGTTGAACACTTGTTATTATAAGGGTGAGCCTGGAAAGTGTCTTGGCTCTCCCTCCAATCCATGTTAGAGGTGTTGTTGGATATTATGATGTACTTATGCTATCAGTTTGACTCTCTATGCTTTTATGAGTACCAAGATTTCCCTTAGTCCCGCTTCCCTTTTTATTATATCTCTTGTTGTTATTTATTTTGCCTTTGTGACCAAGGATGTATGATTGATATGCTAAGAGGATTGTTTGGATCCCTTTAGGTTCCTATTCGTCGTGTCACGACTAGGCCCTAAGCTTGGGTCGTGATAGTTGGACTATGACCTCATATGCTAGGGTATTGAACACTACAAATAGAGGAAAAATATGATATTTCTATAGCCTGGCTAGTTTAGTGCACCTCTACCCCGAGGCAGAGAGTTTTAGGGGTCATATTAATGGCAAGAAAATCTGCAACTGTTGTGGTGGGGTTGAGCATTTGCTTAGACATTGTCCATTTCATGCACCTCCCGCTCAGTCATCTTAGAGGCAGGAGACCAGGGCTTGTTATCATTGCGATGAGATCGGACACTCAACTCATTATTGTCCTAGCCATGTACTTCCTACTCAGACTTTAGGTTCTCAGCCAGCTCTTCCAGCTCTAGCACTAGTACCAAGAGTCACACCTCAAGCTATGAGAGGTGGTACCCAAAGAGGTGGTATAGTGAGAGATGGTACCTGTGGAGGCCCACAGGTTAGTAATGGCTTAGAGTTTGTTATGTTATTCCAGATAGAGCCGAGGTAGATGTTTCTGATGTCGTTATCATAGGTATGGTTCTAGTGTGCTACCATTCAACTTCAATTTTATTTGATCCATACTCTACTTATTATTATGTGTTGGCTTATTTTACTTAGTATATTGATATTATGTGTGAGTTACTTTCCAAGCTTATCACTGTTTCCACCATGGTAGGTGAATCTTTAGTGGTGAATCGAGTGTAACAGGGTAGTGTTGTGACTTTTATGGGGAGAGATACTGTTGCGGATATGATATTGTTGGATATGGTTGATTTATTGGGTATGGATTGGTTATTGTCCATTATGCTATTTGAAATCTTGATTATCATGCGAAGACCGTGACTTTGTCTTGTCCCGAGTTGCCTTGGTAGGTGTGAACTAGAGCACCTAACTCATATCCTGTGGGTGATGTTTCTTACATTCATTCTTGTCGATTGAGGGAGATGAAGGAACAAAAGAAAGACTATGCATGTATGTATTGACTATCATTAGCTTAACAAACTGACTATCAAGAACAAATATACTTTGTCACCCATTAATGATCTTTTTGACAAGTTGCATGGTGCCTTAGTATTCTCAAAGATTGACTTGAAGATCGATTATCATCAGTTGAGAGTTTGGGGGTCTGATATCCCAAAGAGAGCTTTCAGGACCCGCTATGGGCATTATGAGTTCGTGGTTATGTCATTTAGGTTGATTAATGCCTGACTGCTTTTATGGAGTTGATAAACCGAGTGTTTAAGCCCTATTTAGACATCTTTGTAATTGTAATCATAGATGATATCCTGGTTTATTCCAAGAGTGAGGCAGATCACGTTCCACACTTGAGGACAGTACTCCAAACAATGAGGGGAGAGAACTTATATGCTAAGTACTCAAAGTGCGAGTGTTTAGCTTGAGTCTGTTGCATTTCTTGACCATATTATTTTAAAAGAGTATATTATGGTTGATTTGACCAAGGTAGTAACTGTTATGAGTGGGCTAGGTCTACTTCCATGCTGAGATCCAAAGTTTCCTTGGTTTAGCAAGGTATTATTGGCATTTTGTGCAAGGTTTCTCATCTATAGCAGCCCTCTTAACTTGATTGACTCAGAAGCCTGTGGCATTTTAGTAATCAGATGATTGTGAGTCGAGCCTCCAAAAGATCAAGGATTTGTTGATTTTAGCACCTATTCTTACTTTACCCATCGAAGGAGTTCCATTTGTGGGATATTGTAATGTTTTAGGTGTGGGTTTGGGTGATGTATTAATACAAGGGGGAAGTTGATAGCCTGTGCTTGTAGGTAGCTGAAGGTGCATGAGAAAAACTACCTTACCCATGACTTGGAGTTAGTTGTGGTTGTGCTTATTTCAAATTTTGGTGACATTATCTTTATGCGGTGTGTCGTGAGATCTTTACCAATCATTGGAGTCTCAAATATATCTTTACGCAACCTAATTTGAATGTGAGACAACGTAGTGGTTGGAGTTGCTTAAGGACTATTATATCTCTATTTTATATCACCCCGAGAAGGCTAATGTGTTGGTAGATGCTTTGAGCCAGAAGGCTAGTAGTATGGAGAGTATGGCATTCTTGAGGGCTAAGGAAAGACCCTTAGCCTTAGAGGTTCATTCGTTAGCTAGACAAATGGTCTATTTGGTCATTTCTCCTCCTCGGAGTATTTTGGTGTATGTTGAGGCTAGATGTTCTTTGTTTGATCAGATATGTGCTCAGTAGTTTGAGGATCCCAAATTATGCATAATTCGTTAAAAAGTGTTGAGATGTGAGGGCAAGATGGCTATTGTTGATTCTGCTGGTGTTTTGAAGGTTATTGGTAGACTTTGTGTGCCTAAAGTTATTGGTGCTAGATATTCCACTCATCCGGATGTGGCTAAGATGTACCATGATCTTAAACAACATTATTGGTGGTTTTGTATGAGGCGAGACATAGCCGAGTTCGTGGCCAAATGTTTGAATTTACAATAGGTGAAGTATGAGCAACAAAATCCTGGTCGATCGATACAAAGGATGCCCATCTTGAATTGAAGTGGAAGAGAGTGACTATAGATTTTTTTACAGGTTTTCTCACGGCCTTGGACAAGTTTGATTCTGTTTGCATGGTTGTCTATCGATTAACCAAGTCGACAAACTTCCTATTAGTAAATACTAGCTATAGTACAGAGGAGTTGGCTAGGTTATATATATGGGGTATTGTCAGATCGAATGCATGGTGTAGAAGTGTCTATAGTAGAAGACAAAGAGTCTGTGTTTGCTTCTCAATTTTGGCGGCCTCTATAGCACGGTTAGGGTACTAGAGTGGATTTGAGTTTAACTTTTCACCCTTAGATTGGTGGTCAATCAGAGCAAACCATTCATGTGTTAGAGGACATGATTAGGCCTGTGTTATTGATTTTTGGACTTGGTGGGACCAATACTTACATTGGCAAAGTTTTACTATAACAATTATTACCATTCTAGCATCCAGATGGCACCGTTTGAGGCCTTGTATGGTCGGAGATATGGATCACCCGTTGGATGATTTGATTTGGGTTTGGCTGAGGTTATGGGTGTTGATTTACTTCATGATTCCATGGACCGAGTTTGATTGATTCAAAGTAGACTTCAGGCAGCCCTAAGTCGCCAAAAGAGTTATGCTGATAAAATGGTTAGGTAGTTTGTGTTATCTGTTGGTAATAGTGTTTTGCTAAAGTTTTCACCCATGACGAGTGTGATGAGATTTGGGAAGAGGGGTAAGCTTAGTTCTAGTTCATTAGCTCTTTTGTGATTTTGAGGAGAGTTGGCGAGGTAGCCTATGAGTTGGCTTTATCATCAAGATTATCTTCTGTTTGTCCTAATTTATATGTTTCTATGCTCCGTTGATACATTCTAGATGAGTCCCACACGATTTCTTATGATTCTATTGAGTTGGGTCCAGATTTTTCCTTTGAAGAGGAAGATATAACTATGTTGGACAGGCAAGTTCAGAGATTAAGATCCAAAGATATACCTTCTGTGAAAGTTCAGCGAAGCCATCGTTCTGTTGAAGAGACTACTTGTGAGTTGGAATCTGACATATGGGCCAAATATACCAACCTTTTTAAGGCTTAAGGTTTGTCATTTTTTGCATTATTTGTGAAATTTACTTTTTTAACCTTTCATAAGTTGTTTTGTGCCTATTTTGAACTATTTGAATTATTGGAATTGGAATCGTGAGTTTTAAAAGTTGAAAATATGAATTTGGCATTTTTGGAGGCTTAATTTATTAAAAAAGTAAATTTTTGTGTCATTTCGAGTTTCGGAGGCCGGATTGAGAATCTACCAATTCTATTGGCTCTAAAATGCCGAAACTGAAGAACAAGAAGTCGTGAAACTGAACTCAGAATAAAAAATAGGGTTTTGTGCCCAAAGTTATGATTTTAGTCGTTATCAGCACAAAAGTTTGACTTTGGACAATATTCGGAGTTCAGAAGCTCGAATTAGAATTCCGAAAGTTCCATTAGTTCCAGATGGCGAAACTAATGCTAGAAATGGTCTCATTAAATTTTTGGACTTGCTGAGGGCAGTTTTGAATTTTTGAGTTTTAAACTAGTTTATTGGACTTGTATTGATAAATATTTCATGGAGATCTCGAAATTGAATACTGATTATTCCATTGAGTTTGGACCCGTAAAGTTTGTAAAATTTTAATTTTTGATGTGTTCCAAGTACTAATTTTGAGTTTTTGATGTTGGCTTATTTTGGAAGTGCATAGTTTTTGCTGCAGGTATTGTGCTCTACGTTCGCGGAGCTGGTCACTGCAGTCGCAGAGAGCTCAGCTTAGTTAGGCTCTGCATTCATGGAGAGCATTTCACTATTCCATTTTTAAGACCCGAGAGATACCATTTTAACCCATTTTCGAACTTTCAAGCTTTTTGAGGCGATTTTGAAGAAAGGTTTTCGAAGATTTTTCTGGGTAAGTTTTTTAACATTATATTTATCATTTTCTATAAGTTTTATCTTGTTTTGTCCTAAATTTCAACATTTAAATGTCCCAAATTGGAGATCTTTAGACCATGATTTCTAAATTTTACATGTTAATTTCTCACTCATTTTAAACCCAATTTTAGTGCGATTGTTACTCATAGATTCCATTTTTCATGTACAACTTGATTTCAAAATTAATTTCCAGATTCGGGAACTTCATATTTTAGTCGTAAAATAGATCACTTTTCCCCTATGCCTAATTCATACCAAAATGAATATCTAAATGCTTCTCTTGATGCGTAGTATATATTTTTTGTAGTTGTTGGTGGATCTGTGGATCGTTTCGAGACTTGAGTCGATCAAGAGCTTGACTGAGTGTAGTTTTCGATATTGAGGTAGGTTTAGCTAACCCTTTGGGACAAGATTTGAGTCATTCAGCATGCTTATAGGGTAATTATATGATTTAGGTTGATGTATGAGCAAAGGGCTTGTTATGATTGGTTCTTGATGAAACTGTGATACCAGTTATGTTGAAAGTTGAGTAAATGGTGACCCTTTTGATAAATTGAGATGGTACCTTCGGCTTTGAAGTATGTTGGATCTTACTATGAAAATATGATTCTTGTGAAACCATTTGGGGGAAAGCACGCTATAAATTGATAGTAATTGTGACATCCTGGTTATTTGATGAGCATGATATGGGACTTAACGAGTCTGGTTGCCTTGATGTTTTGATTATTGATGAGATATTGAGATAGCCACCCTACTTGAGATCTAGTTGTCGGTGCCAAAGTCCGCTGAGGCATAACACATTCGATATTTATTTTGTTATAATAATTTGGTGTGCAAAGCATCGATTTTACATTGGTCTTGATATAATGGTATTATCTATGTTTTGTTTAGTGGCACTAGAGTCCGCCCTGCCATGTTATTTTTGTAATATATCTACATATTGTTTAGTGGCGTCAGAGTTCTTCGAAGCATGTTATTGTTGTGGTACATTTGTATACTCTATCATTGATATGTATTTCTCTTTATATCTCTCCACCGGAGCCAGTGTCCATAGGGATATCATCGGCTCCAGAGTCTCCAGAGGTACTAGAGATCTCTCCATCGGTGCCAGATTCTACCATGGTGTCATCAGTGTCAGCGACTGTCCTGACACTTGAGACACTTTGTATATGGTCTAATACGACCCCCAAGGTTGTACCTTATAGGTTCATCTCGGTATATATATGAACATTGATGCCAGAGCCTGCTGAGGTATCAGCGACACAAGAGTCCGCCGACATATAGTCTGACGAGATCCCCATGGGTTCTACCTCATAGCTTCAGCTCAGAAGATGAATACATTAGCACCAACGTCTGCCACATTTCCTTCTCTTGTATTGCTTCCACACATTGCATATGCATTAGATCTTTGACCTTCACTGATATTTCATTCTACTGGTATGTATATGGTTTATATTATGCAATAACCCCTTTTTTGCGGGTGATAGTAATCTTCGTTATTGCATACTTATTCGATTTTGCTAACCCAGTCAGTTGAACCTACTAGGTACATTTTGGTGTACTCACCCCTACTTTGGTTTCCCCTGTAGATTGAGTACAGGGACCCCCACAAGGTAGTTGATGTTATGACCCAAGCTTCGGGCCTAGATGTTACATGGTGCATGGGAACCCGAAAGGACCCCAAGCAAGCCTCTTAACATATCATTACACATCCTTGGTCGCGGACGTAATAGAATATCAATAATAGATTGTAAATAGGGATAGTCGGGGCTAAGGGACATCTTTCATAGCATATAACATCATAGAGTCAAGAGAGTCAAAGTTCATAGCATCAATAGATATCTTGTCCAACAATAACTCTAAACATAGAACATATTGGAGGCCAAGACAAGCAACCTGGCTCACCCTCATAGTCAAAATATACAATAAAAGAAGAGAGTTGTAATACATGACATAAGAGCGTAAACATTGTTCCCGGAATGTAGGACTCACCAACTAGCTTGAGAGAAAAATCGCACTAGCCACGTGGAGGAGGATGATCAAGTGGAACTCTGATTCCTACATGGTGATATCATGTAGGCATAGAGTATGTATTAGTACGTTTATATGTACTAAGTATGCAGGATGCAATGAAACAAGAGATAGAAAACATAATCAAAATACATAATCATAGCAAGAGATAGTATATTAGCAACATGACATGCATGAACAATGCTTGGTGTAAACCATGTTTGAAAAATAATCATATTTAAATAGCTTGTTTAACCCAATAAGGTGTCATGCTTATATCATCCAAACAATTTGTACTATAGGGTGAGGGATATAGCATGAGTCATAATCCCTTCTAGTAGGTAATGTGTAGTACATGAGATAATGAATATCACATAAGGGTAGAAGGTAGCATAGGTCATAACCCCTATATGTGTGCATGAGATAATACATAACCTTACATCGCATATGAGGGTGAGGTGTACCACATAGTTCATAACCTCTTCATATGAGCACATTGCATAACCTCAAATCATACAAGAGGGTAAGGATATGACATATTTCATAACCCCTTCATGTAGATATGAGTAAGTGAGTAGCATTGATTCATACATGAGGGTGAGGTGTATAATAGAGTTCATAACCCCTACATGTATAAATTGGCCTTGTACTAGAGGGTAAAGCATATAACATAGTTCATAACTCCTTCTAGAAGACTTCACAATTCACAAGAGCATAAACCTTAGGATAAGGAATCCATAACTAATCAACCATTCCCAAGAACACAGTGAACATGAGAGCCCAACACTTCATTTGCAATAACATAGGTGTTTTACATGATTTTAATATACATTCCTTTCATCACCATAAGCCCTTGACTCATAAACCATGCGATAGACTATCACTAACTCAAGAATCCTAATCTAGATATTTTATCAAACACTTGTGTAGTGCTAGTATAAAACCAAGCAATTCAAGAATGAAATAATGCTAGAATGCTAGAAAATTCAACAAAAAACCATCAATAGATACTTGGTAACACCCTCAAGCAATATACATCAACGCCCTTCATCAAATCTCAAAATAGAATTTGATTCAAAGCTCAAAACATGATTAAAAAACCAATAATTTCATGAACCCCAACATAGTGCGCAGTGAAGTTCATATTAGATAAGACATATGAGTAAATCAACTTTAAATCATGCAATTTTAGGTAAAAGAGAGCTTGGGTATCATGGGTGAAAGGAACCCATGAAGGAAACCCACATACCTTGACTTTGGAGAATCTTTAAAGAAGATTGGAGATAGAGACTTGAAGCTTGAATGAGAACCTTCGGATCTGGATTAGTTTTGATATTTGAATTTGGAGATGAAATATTGTCTAAGTGTTTGAGAGAGTATTTGGGAATGTCTTGGACGACAAGAGGGTGAAACAAGGCTAAGTATAGGTACTTTCATGCATGGGAAGGCTTAGGCGTAAGACCCAAAAGTCTTGGCCTGAACTTGAAAACTGGCACAAAAATAACACAGAGGTGTATTGCGCCACAGATGCACACCACACACTGGAAATTGACACTTTAAAATTTTGAATTTTTCTACAGTTTCTTTAAAATTGGAGTTAGGCCCATCCCTCACTCAATTTTGCCCCCTGAACAACAATATGAAGTTGGATTTTTGAAATAATGCACGAATTCTAAGATATATGGAAATTATGATTTGGGGCACTTCCAAGGCACATTTTTGGGCACTTTTTGGGATTGTTGCAATATCTCCCCCTTCCCTGGATGTCAAACAAATGTACATAAGAAGAGTAATCATGAAGAAATCAGCCCCAACAAGAATGTAACAATCACTTAAACACCATTTTCAAAATCTCAATAAAAGTGTTGAAATAATCCTGAATTTGTCAATATAAACATGAACGCAAGCAATGACATAGGGGCAGAAACATAAGACTTGGAATCATAAAAGGACTTGACAGATTATCATAAACTTGAACAGAATGAAAGAGGTTTGGATATTTCCTTCCATGCCCACTCCAGCTCCCCCAGAGACACTTTCGACTTGACAATTCTCCCCAAGGCCTTGACGAACACTACACCCTTATCAATTAACCTTTACTCATATCCACCCAACTTCTCCACCGGATCTCCTCATAAGTCAACTCATCCTCCATAATGTTGACAACCTCAGGAGACTTATAACACTTGAATCACCAACACACCTCCTCAATCCTAGAAACATGAAGAACCAGAGGAACCATGTCCTCATCCCAATGCACTTCCCATTCGTATGCAACCTCACTAATCTTCCTCAACCCCCTATGAAGACTCACAAACCATGAACTCAATTTCCTATTTACCGAGGCAAACCACAACTTTTATGATTGAAACCTTCAAATAGGATCAATCAGAAATTTTGAATTCAGGCTCTCTTCTCCTCGCAATGGCATAGGACCTTGGATGCCTTTGCTGTTTTCAACCTTTCCCTAATCAACCTTACTTTCTCCATAGCATCCATAACCAGATCTGGACCCAGCAAAACCATCTCTCTCACTTCAAACTACTTAATCGGTGATCTGCAATGTTTACCATAAAGAGCTTCAAAAGGAAGTAATTTAGTCATCCCACCAACCACAACCCAAATAGAATCAAAAACCCTTTCTAGTCTTGGGCAACCCAACCACAAAGTCCATGTAAATTTTCTCCCACTTCCAAGTAGGAATCTCTATTTCTTGAATTAAGCCACCCGCCCTTTGATGTTCGGCTTTGACTTGTTGGCAACTATGACAACCGGATACAAATTTAGCAATACATTTCTTTACACCTCCCCAACAAAATACATCCCTCAAATCCCTACACGTCTTAGTAGAACCAGGGTGAATAGATTAGGAAGAGTTATGAGCCTCATCAAGAATCTTCTCGCAAGCCATCAACACATGGCACATATAACCTACCTTGGTATCTAAGGGTACCATCTCCCCCTTGGGAGAAACCCTCTACCTTGCCCTCTTTCACCAAGGCCCTCAAATCTAACAACCTCATCAACCAAGGAAGACTTTAAACCATCCACAGCGACAACACTACCATTATCCACCTCTTCCAACCTAACCCCAATCTAGGCAATCGTTAGAACTACCTAGACCTCCGTGCTACCACCATCAACATTGACAAAGCTACCTATGGATACCCTACTCAAAGCATCGATGACAATATTAGTCTTATTGGGATGATAATACACACTTATATCACAATCCTTATGAAGTTCTAACCACCTCCTTTGCCTCAAGTTAATGTCCCTTTGGGTAAACACATATTGGAGACTCTAGTGAACGGTAAATACATTAACATGCACCCCATACAACCAATGACATCAAATTTTCAAAGCAAAACCATGGAGGCCAACTCAAGGCCATAGATAGGATAATCCTTCTCATGCATCTCAAATTTTCTAAAAGCATAGGCTTCCACTTAACCATCTTGCATCAACACACAACCCAAATTAATCTGAGAGACATCATAATACACAACAAGCTCTTCCAACCCATCTGATAAAGGCAAGATAGGAGCGGAGATAAGCTTCCTTCTTTTGGGTCAAATTAGTCATGGGAGAACAATATAAGAGAACTCATTCACAAATCTTCGGTAGTAACTCGCTAAGACCATGAAGCTCCTAATGTCTGATGGGGTCAATGGTCTTGGTTAGTTTCTAATCACATACATCTCCTTAAGATCAACCTTAATACCATCCTCCGACACCACATTCCCTAGGGAGCTAACCTCCTAAAACCAAAAAATCACACTTCTCATACTTAGCATACAACTTCCCTTGCGCCAAGATTTGCAACACTACTCCCAAAGGGTTCACAAGCTCTAAATAAATCAATACTTCATCACTATAGACCACCACAAACATAACATGGTAGGGACTAAAGACCAATTTATGAGACCCATACACATAACCGGGGCATAAGTCAAACCAAAAGGCACAACCCTAAATCCAAAGTATCGGGAAGGATTTTCACTAACCCATGATTACCGGAATCACCTCAATAGAATTAACTTAGGCACAACACCTCTAGCTCTTACAAGATGATAAATGCAACCCTTAGAAATCAATTGTACCCTGAGGCGAGAAACAGACTTACCCCTTCGCATCCACCTTATAAATCCCCACTCAAGGACGGGTTTATTAGGGAATTGGAATCTAATTCTACAGGCCCTACAATCAAAGGAGACTCAATATCTACATAACTAATCCATCCCAATTATGGCATCAAAATCCACCACATCAAACCCAACAAGTCACAAGGAAAGACCTAATGCAATATGAGCTCGAAAGAACACCTATGAACTTTAAACAAAAATAGGCTCACCAATGAGATAGACACCAAAGAGAGTTCAGGACACATGACACCCACTAGTAATACATAGAATTATGAAAGAAATAGTAGCACACTGGGTCCATTAATGCAAACACATCAAAGCCAAATAAAATTTCAACATATTGGTAGCAACATCGGGCACCTCATCCCTCCCTGAGCTCTTGATCAACATGACCACCTCGATCTACATGCTGACCACCCTTACATCTCCTTTGAGTATATGGATAATCGAGTAGCTTGTGACCCACTTCACTACACCCCAAACATGAATTTGTCTTCCTCAAGCATGGGCCACCATGGTTCTTTCCACACCTTTGACACTTGGGATTAGTCATCCCACCATCACCTCCTTTACTCTTATTGCGTTTATAGGGAAAATCATTCCTCTTATGACCCACTTCACCATAACCTACAAGCATTGCTACCCTTCAAACATAGACCCCTATGAACCTTTCCACATGTTGGGCATGTAGCATCACCTGTATTCTTGAGACTTTGGAATATTCCTTCAATACTTTCCCTCATTGCCTCACTACCTCTTCTCTTAACATTTGAAGTCTCAGGAGCACTCACTTGTTGATCGAGGTGAGTTGCCAATTTTGTCGCCACTTTGACCTATACCCATAGAGCATTACAAACCTCTGCACTCGTTATATCACCCTCCTGAGTAGCTTGAGACATATCCTGAAATGTAATAGTTAGCGATTAGTAATAAACCCTAGGGGACCTAACTCTATCGCATGACATAGATCATGAAGAAGTGAAATATTTCCTAAAACGCCTCATAGCCTCCCTTTCATAGTCGTGATACGCTTCACAACTATGAATAGGTCTCTAATCGGTGCAATGTGTTGGAAGTCGAGGACCTGAAAATCTAGTCCTCTGATACCAAGTTTGTCACAACCCAAGCCTAGGCTCTAGATGTGACACAGCGCATGGGGAACCTGCAAGGACCCCAAGCAAGCCTCTTAACATATCATTACACATACCTCGTCGCGAAAGTAATAAAATATCAATAAAAGATTGTAAATAGGGATTGCCAGGGCTAAGGGACATATTTCATAGCACATAACAACATAGAGTCAAGAGAGTCAAAGATCATAACATCAATACATATCTAGTCCAACAACACCTCAAAATATAGAACTTAGCGGAGGCTAAGACAAGTAGCCGGGCTCACCCTCATAGTCAAAATATACAATAAAGTAAAAGAGTTTTAATATATGATTTAATAACATAAACATTGTCCCCAGAATGGACGACTCACCAACTAGCTTAAGAGAAATATCACACTAGCCACGTGGAGGAGGATTATCAAGTGGAGCTCTACTTCCTACATAGTGATATCATGTATGCATAAAGTATGTATTAGTACATTTAAATATACTAAGTATGTAGGATGCAACACAACAAAACATAGGCAACATAATCAAAATGCATAATCACAGCAAGATATAGTATATTAGCAACATGGCATGCATGAACAATGCTTGGAGTAAAACATGTTTGAAAAATAATCATACTTACATAGGTTGTTTAACCCAATAAGGTGACATTCTTAGACCATCCAAATACCTTGTACTAGATGGTGAGAGATACAACATGAGTCGTAACCCCTTCTACTAGGTAATGGGTAGTGCATGAGATAATGAATAGCACATGAGGATAAAAGGTAGCATAGGTCATAACCCATACATGTCTGCATGAGATAATATATAACCTTACATAACATATGAGGATGAGGTGTGCCACATAGTTCATAACGCCTTCATATGAGGATATTGTATAACCTCAAATCATACATGAGGGTAAGGAGTACAACATAGTCCACAACCCCTTCACGTAGATATGAGTAAGTAAGTAGCATTGATTCATACATGTGGGTGAGGTGTACAACATAGTTCATAACCCCTACATGTTGAAATTGGCCTTGTACTAGAGGATAAAACATATAACATAGTTCATAACCCCTTATAGTAGGCTTCATAATTGATAGGAGCATAAACCTTAGCATAAGGACTCCAAAACTCATCAACCATTCCCAAGAACACAACGTACATGAGAGCCCAACACTTTACTTGCAATACCATAGGTGTTTTATATGATTTAAACACCCATATATACATTTCGTTCATCACCAGAAGCCATTTGACTCATAAACCATTCAATAGACCATCAATAACTCAAGAACCTTAATCTGAACATTTTATCAAATATTTGGCAGATGTGTAGTGCTAGTGTAGAATCATGAAATTAAAGAGTGAAATTATGCTAGAAAATTCAATGTAAAACCATTAATAAATACTTTGTAACACCCTCAAGCAATATACATCAAAGCCCCTCAGTAAATCTTACAATAGATCTTAGATTTATAGCTCAAAACATGCTAAAATAACTACAATTTCATGAAATTGCAACATAGTGTGCAATGAAATTCTTAATAGATAAGACCCATGAGTAAATCAACTTTAAATCATGAAATTTAGGTAAAAGAGAATTTGGGTATCATGGTTGAAAGGAACCCATGAAGGAAATCCACATACCTTGACTTTGAAGAATACTTGAAGATGATTGGAGATGGAGACTTGAAGATTGAATGAGAACCTCAGGTTCTGGATGAGTTGTGATACTTGAAATTTGGAGATGAAATATTATCCAAGTGTTTGAGAGAGTATTTAGGAATGTCTTGGATGATATGAGGGTGAAATAAGGTTATGTATATGCATTTTGCATACATTGGAAGGCTAAAAGTTGGCACCAAAATAACACAGAGGCGCATTGTGCCAAAAATGCGTACCACACACTGGAAATTGACACTTTAAAATTTTGGGTTTTGCTATGGTTGCTCTAAAATTGGGGTTAAACCCATTGCCCACTCAATTTCACCCCTTGAACAAGAATATAAAATTAGATTTTTGAAATAATGCACGAACTTTGAGATATATGAAAATTATGATTCCAGGCACTTCTAATACACATTTTTGGCTTTTTGGGGTCGTTTCAGGTGATCACTCTAGTTGAGCTATTTTGCTTCCATCCAGATCTTACCAGTAAGGCTCAGACATTGATTCACCGTGGATCTTTGGGACTCTCTTTGTTTCTTTCTTTCAGTCTGTGTACCAAATGTTATGAGATAGTCTTGTATCTTCTTTTGAGACAGTTTTCTTTACCTTCCGAACTATATAGATGCTCTGGTACTCATGACTCCATGTTTTGGGATTTTTGGTTTTCTGTTGTGTTGGTTTTCGCATTATTTCATTCTTCTTAAATCTTGATCTATTTTGGGTCCTGATAAGGTTATCAACTCAAGGATGTGGCACAACAAATTTATATGTGAGTAGGTTAAAGAGAGTCCTATATAATGAGAGGTTTTGAAGCTTGGTTTCTGTCACGACCCAAGCCTAGGGTGTAGACATGACACGACGAATAGGAACACGAAGGGTCCCCAAACAAGCCTCTTAGCGTATCATTCACACATCCTTAGTCGTGAAAAAAAGTAAACAACATCAAGAGAATAAAACTAAATATAATTACTAAGAGAAAAGTTAAGTAGCATAAATCATAAAGAGTCAAAGCTCAACGTAATTACATCACTTGTCAAATAACACTTCTAACATAGATTGGGCGGGGGAAGACAAGCTTTCTGGGCTCACCCTTTTAGTAATAAGATTGCATCATAAAGAAATAACATAAGCAAGAGAGAAAGGCTAATGTCCCCGAACATGAGGAATCACCACAGACTATCTTCAAGATGTCAAATCTATCCACGAGTAGAATGATCGTGAGGTGTTTCGGTTCCTACATAGTAACATCATGTAGGCATATAGTATGCGTTAATACGTTTGAATGTACTAAGTCTGTAGGATGCAATGCAACAAGAGATAGGCAACATAATCGAAATGCATAATTGTAAGCAAGAGATTGTATATTAGCAACATGTCATGCATGAATGATGATTGAAGTAAAACATGCTTCTATAAAATAAATTAAATGTGTAGTAAGAGACTATCTTTATGGAGTCCAAGGCCTACCACCCCCTTGGAGAGGCGATTGAGGTATCGACCCCGCAATTAGTTGATGGTTATCACACCCTACCATCCATGGTGATTGAGGTATCAACCCCACAACTGGTTGATGGTTGTCAAACCCTACCATCCATGGTGTTTGAGGTATCAACCCATCAAATTGGTTTATGGTTGACCCATCTACCATCCAAGGTGTTTGAGGTATCAATCCCTCAAATTGGTTGATAGTTGTCACGCCCTATCATCTATGGTGATTGAGGTATAACACCCCCTTAACAAGGTGTGGTCAACTTGCAAACTATAGATACTTTTCATGAAATAAACACATATATACCCTTTTTTCATCATCATAAAGTCATTCAAGTCATATATGATGCAATGGATCATCAATAGCTCAAGAATCCAAAATCAGACAGTTTATCAAACACTTGGTGGGTGTGTAATGCTAGTACTAAACCATGTAATTCAAGAGAGAAATCATGCAATAAATTTTGAAGTAAATCAACCAACCCACACTTGGTAATACGCTCATGCAATATACATCAAAATTTTTCATCAAATCACAAAATTGATTATAGATTCATAGCTCTAAACATGCTTAAATAATCACACTTTTATGAAACTCCAACATAGTTCATAGTCAAATTCATATAAGTAAGACCCATAAGTAAATCAACTTAGAAGTGTACAATTTATGTAAAAAGGAAAGTTGGGCACCATGGGTGAAAGGACCAAATGGCTGAAACCGACATACCTTAGACCTTGAGTTTTCTGAAATTGAGTTGAGAAAGAATTGAAGCTTGAAATGTGGTCTTGGAATCCAAAACTTGTTCTTGAGTTTCCTTGAATTTGTATTGGGGTTTTGCTGGAGGCTTTTGAGAGGATTTGAGAGTGTTTTCAAGTTGCGAGTGATTAATTGATCCTTTGATATAGGGTTCAGGTCTTTTGGGGTGGCTACGATAGCATTAGAAGTCCAAAAAGATCACTAGAATAAACAGAATTTACGAAGTGCCATTAATGAAAAGGAGAGAAAAATTGACAAAGTGTCACCTCACTTGAGGTTACATGGGTTGTTGGCACTCCACAGGTCGTGCGAGTGCCCGTGACATGATACTTTGTTGAAACTTTGGAAGTTGGGACACTTGGGAAAAATTTACGTCATCATCACTTTGACAGGAGGCTCCACGGGCTATGTGGTGCTACACAGTCCATGTAGTTTCCCATGGAGTTAAACTTGGTGGGAAAAATGTTTCCAGGAGATCCCACACCAAGGTCCATAGCTCGTGAAGCTTACCTTGGCCCGTGAAGATGGTCATGGCACTAAACTTGTCAAGAAAACTCCCTCTCACGCCAACCTTGCCTCACTTGCACACCCCCATGGCTAGCCATATAGTCAGGGGCAAGCCACACGGCCAGTGCCACTAGCCGTGTCCCAACCCTTAGAGCAAAAAATATTTTTTACAATACAAAACAATCCACATGGCTCATCCAATGCCTCACCGTCTGCCTAAGTGCTCGTGTGACATCACTGCATTGGAGGGTCTCACGAAAGTGGTCATAACTCCTTAATCCAAACTCGGAATGGTCTAAAACTAAGTGCATTGGAAATCTAACTCAAAGGTCTTTCATTAGACATGTTGTGGGTTATCCAGTTCTTTGTGTGCTAAAAGTTATTCTCATTTAAAGTTGACTATGGCACAAATGAACACCCGGAACACAATTCATAGGGAAGTCTTGAACTCGTCTAATTAGTAGAAGTTTCCCCACGACCCTAATACACTCCCTTCCAAAACAAATGAGGCTTGAAACATGGGTATATAAGACTATGGAGTTACGGGGTGTCACAATACCTCCCCTTTGGGAACATTCGTCCCCAAATGTCAAAGAAACATACACAAGCAAAGTAATCATGAAGATTTTAGCCCAACATGGATGCAACAAATACACTTAAAAATTATTTTTAACAAGTCTTAAAATGAACATCAAAAATCACCATAATCTTGCCAACATAAACATGAATGCGTGCAAATGACATAAGGACTAAAACTTAAGACTTGAAGTCATATGAGGAGACTTAATTTAGTATCTTAGGCCTGAGTAAAGTGGAAGAGATATGGATATCGCTTTTGCATGTCCACCTCAGCTTCCCATGTGGCACTTTCGATTTCTTGATTCTTCCAATGGACCTTCAGGGAAGCTACATCCTTGTTCCTCAACCTCTTGACTTGTCTATCTAAGATTTCTACTAGGACCTCTTCATAAGTCAAATTGTCCTCAACATCATCCACAACATCTAGAGGCACAATAGCACTTGGGTCGCCCACACACTTTCTCAACATAGACACGTGGAAGACTGGATGTGCCATATGCATGTCATGGGCAACTCCAACTCATAGGCCACCTTACCAATCCTTGTCAACATTCTATAGGGACCCACAAATGTAGGGCTTAACTTACCTTTTTTGCCAAACCGGACCATACCCTTCATGGGTGGGACCTTCAATAGACCCAATACTATCTTTGAATTTAACATCCCTTCTCCTCACATCGGCACAGTACTTTTGTCAACTTTGAGCAATTTTCAATCTCTCCGTAATCACCGTCACTTTCTCCATGGCCTCCATAACAAAATCTGGACCTAACAGGGCCATCTCCCCTACCTCAAACCTTCCAAAAAGGGATCTACAACGCCTTCCATAAAGAGCTTCATACGGAGCCATACCAGTACTTGAATGATAAATATTATTTTAACAAAACTCAATCAATTGAAGGTGATCATCCCAACTACCCTTAAACTCCAATACACAAGCTCTAACAATATCCTCAAGAGTTTGGATAGTTCTTTCGGCTTGGCCATCCGTTTAAGGGTGGAAGGTCATACTAAGCTTAACCTTGTTACCATGACCCCTTTGAAAGGACCTCCAAAAGTGTGAAGTGAATTGAGCACTGATGATGTTCACGCTCCAATAAGAAAGTGATCATTGTTAGCAATTAACCTAACCGAGGTTAGGGTCGAATCCACAGGGAAGATAGGGCTTGACTACAAGACTTCACTACTAATCATTTCTAGTATTTATGACTACAATCTCTAAATGGGGCTGTTGATTCAAAAACTAAATAAAATAAACACTAACTATAATGCAACGAAATACTCAATTTTGGGAACAACTCGGAAATTGTGTTCCGCAGGGTTCGTCAACTGGATTACCCTAGATAACATAACTACAATTGGTGATTTGCATACAAGATAGTAACTTAGGTTCTTCCAGCCCTCTTGTGAAGATGAAGGTTGAATTTAACCATGGAGCTTGGTCAGCCACCATGGCATGCCGACTAACCGTTACCAATAGTCCTAGTCAACCTCCCCTTGGTTAGGTTTGTTTATTAGACGAGAACACATCAATCAAATTCTGTCATTTACTTCCCTTTTCGTATTCGTCACTACCTTGGTCGGGATCATGATAGTAGGTGGGGTTTAGTGTTGGCCACCACCAAACAATAATAAAATTGAATGAGAATAGATAATACATGCAAAACCTAATCATAAAAATGCAAGAAACCTAGGTTATTTTAAGTCAACTACCCATGGTTCCCACAACCCCAAGTTGTGGGTGCTTACTTACTCATAGCTAAAGAAAAACACACAAAAATGCATATGATAGACATAGTTGAGAGTTTTACCAATAACAATGAAGAGAATAGACACCACAAGTTGTAAACCCACAAGTTTGATTGATCAACAATGAGTACAAGGTAAGATCTGCAAACCCCAAAATTGGTTTTCCAATAGAGAACAATAAACTACCCTAAAAACTAAGAAAAGAGTCAAAATGTAATGGTAGATTGTCTACAGGTCGAACTCCCTCTCCAAAACCTAACTTAAGCTATATATAGTATTTATAAAATAGCCCTAGAATTTACACAAAAAAGACAACTAGCAGCTGATAAGTCTCACAGTTACAACTCGTAGGATGACCTATGAGTCGTAGTCGGGATTTTGTATTAGGTTCTTCGCATCTTAGAGTGAACTGGTACGACCCATAGGTACGAGTCATTTCTTGGGCTACAACTTGTATATTTGTCTCATAGTCTTGGTCTTTAGTTTTTGGTCCAACATTTTGTCTCTCGAATTCATGCTACAAGTTCACCTATACGAGTCGTAGTATGTTTTACGACTCATAGGAGAGACCTTCACTTGGAAGATTTCTAATTTTTGGTCTCTGATTCTTGCTACGACACCACCCTATGACTCCTAGCTTGAGCTACGACTCGTAGATAGGCTCGTAAGGCTTATACTTTAGAAAAATCTGCAACTTTTCTTCAAAATCATGCCAACCTAACTTTTCAGCAAGATTAACATAAAACTACATCAAAACACTCAAAATTCACTTTAAGAACTCACAAAATCCCTTATTTCAAACACCATATGTGTTGTATTTTGACAGCACATCAAGCACCATGATCCGATATGATAGCCAAGGGAACCCAATCTCACCAACTCATGGATATATAATCTAGCATAGTCTTCGTCACGATAAGAAATTTTAAGGGATAGGAAAAGAGCCAACTTTCTCATCCTATCAACCACAACCCAAATAGAATCTAAGCCTTTTCTAGTCTTTGGCAACCCAACCACAAAATCCATGTTACTTTCCTCCCACTTCCAAGTAGGAATCTATATATGGTGGGCTAGGCCACCTAGCCTTTGATTTCAACTTTCACTTACTAGCAATGATGGCAACCGGATACAAATTTGGCATTGTCCCCCTTTATACCTTCCCACCAATACACATCTCTCAAATCTCTATACATCTTTGTAGAACCAGGGTTAATAGAGTAGGAAGAATTCTGAGCCTCATCAAGAATCTTCTCTCTCAAGCCATCAACACTAGGCACACACAACCTACCTTGGTACCTAGAGGAACCATCTCCCTCTTGGGAGAAAACCTCCACCTTACCAACGGTCACCATGATATTTAACTCTAAGAAGGTGGGGTCAAGATCTTGTTTTACCTTTACTCCTCATCCAAAGAAGATTTAGAACCATCAACCACAACTACCCCATTATTGTGGACCTCTTCTAACCTAACCCCCAACCTAGCTAACCGATGGACCTAGGTAGCCACCTCCTTGCTACAGTCATCAACATAAGCTAGGCTCCCATAAACACCCTACTCAAAGCATCGACCACTACATTAACCTTATCGAGATGATAATAAACACTCATATCATAGTCTTTAAGAAGCTCTAACCACCTTCTTTGTCTCAAATTAAGATCCTTTTGAGTGAATACATGTTGGAGGCTTTTATGATTGATAAACACATCAACATGCACCCCATACAAATAATGACGCCAAATTTTCAAAGCAAATACCACGACTGCCAATTCAAGATCATAGATAGGATAATTCTTTTCATGCAGTTTGAGTTGTCTAGAAGCATAAGCTATCACCTTAACATTTTGCATCAAAACATAACCCAACATAATTCGTGAGGAATCACAATACACAACAAACCCTTCTAGCCCTTTCGATAGTGACAAGATAGGAGTGGACACAAGCTTATCCTTCAAAGTTTGGAAACTCTTTTCACACTCATCGGTCCACACAAATTTAGCCTTCTTTTAGGTCATCTTGGTCATACGAGAAGAAATAGAAGAGAACCCATTCACGAATCTCTGGTAATAACCCGCTAAGCCCAAGAAGCATCTAATATCTGATGGGGTCAAAGGTCTAGGCCAATTTCTAATCACTTCCATCTTTTTGGTTTCAATCTTAATACCATCCCCCGACAACACATGACCTAGAAGGAAACCTCTTGCAACCAAAACTCACATTTGTCATACATAGCGTACAACTTCTCTTCCCTTAACCTTTGTAGCACCACCATCAAATAACTTACATGCTCCTCATCACTATGGCAAAAGATCAAAACATCATTAATGAAGACCACAACAATGAATCAAGGTAGGTTTTAAAGATCCTATTCATAAGATCCATGAAGATAGTCAGTGGATCGGTCCCCTGAAAGACATAACCACAAATTCATAATGTCCATTACTATTCCAGAAGGCCATCTTGGGAATGTCACACTCCCTTACCTTCACTTGATGATCCCCAGACAGAAGATCAAACTTAGAGAAGTGACTATGCCCTTGAAATTGGTCAAATAGATCATCAATCCTGGGTATAGGATGCTTATTCTTTATGGTAGCCCTATTGAGTTGCCAGTGGTCAATACACATTCTAAGCGAACCATCCTTCTTCTTCACAAATAACACTGGTGCGCCCCAAGGTAATTGGCTACGCTTAATAAAACTCTTGTCAAAAAAATCCCTCAATTGCTCCTTCAACTCCTTTAACTCCTTAAGGGCCATAGGTAAGGGAGAATAGAGATGGATTGAGTATCGGGAAGGAGGTTTATACCAAAGTCTATTTCCCTTTTGGGAGGAACAACAGGAAGGTCATTGGGAAGACATCAAGAAACTTATTAACCACCGGGACTGAATCTATAGGAAGGATTTTGGATTCCACATCCGTAACCCTCACAAGATGATAGAGACATCCCTTAGAGATTAACCTTTGGGATTTAATACAAGAAACAAACCTACCCTTGACCACCACATCATGAGTCTCCCACTGAAGGATGGGTTCATTGGGGAATTGGAATTTGACCCTAGGGGTTTTATAATCAATAGAGGAATAGAATGAATGCAACCAATCCATCCCAAGAATGACATCAAAATCTACCATATCTAATTCAACAAGGTCACAAGGCTATATTTTTATGCAAAATGCAAACGGGACAATTTCTATAAACCTTCCTAGCAACAATAGATGCACCAATGCTAGTAGACACCTAATAAGATGCACATAACAATTTGTGCTCAACATGAAACATTTCTGCAACAAAAGGAGTAACAAAAGAAAGAGTGGCACCCAGATCTATCAATTCATACACCTTAAAAGGAAAGACTTTTAACATACCGGTGAGAACATCGAGCACCTCATCTACCCCTTGCTTCCCTTGAAGAGCATAGAACCGATTGTGACTTGTGGCACCACCTTGCTGGCCTCCTCTCCCCAAATGAACTGCATTTGTATCACAACATTGAGACGAACATCTTTACCCTTGTTTTGGTTATGAGGAAAATCAACCTTCTTGTGACCCTCTTCTCTACAATTAAAGCAAGCATTAGTGGACCCTCAAACATTGGCCACCATGGCCTCTACCACATCGTGGGCACATAGCCTTAGGCACCATACCACCATCACTTGGGACCCTTGGGTTGCCATTGGCAAACCTTCTATTAGGATCATAAGAAGATCCTTGGCCTTGATGAAATCGACCACCCTTGGGACCTTGGAACTTACCATCAAAATGGGCCCTCTTGGCCTCATCACTCCTCCTTTTTCTAAGCTTCTTCCCTTCCAATTGTTCGGCATTGGTCATTAAGCTGGACAAATCATTTTCATAATCAACATAGCTGCCCGGCACTCCTCATTCACCAAATTGGATACACTCATCATGAACTTGTTCATTCTAGACCTCGGATTGGCAACCAAGTGTGGAGCATATTAAGAGACTTGGTTGAACTTGAGGGCATACTCCCTCACACTCATTGACCTTTGCTTCAAATTGATGAACTCTATATTTTTGGCCTCCCTAAGCACAAGAGGGAAGAATCGGTAGACAAATGCCACCTTAAGCTCCTCCAAATATATCACATTGGTGTTCCTCTTCTCCTCCTTCCATTAAGTAAACCATATTTTGGTCACCCCCTTGAGTTACTATGTCGCCAATCCCACCTTCTCCTACTACCTAACACCCATAATAGCCAATACTTCGTACACCTCATCAGTAAATTCTTGAGGGTCTTCATCCATTTTTGACCCACGAAACTTTGGTGGGTTTATCCTCATAAAGTCTATCATCCTAGATCACAGCTTAGGAGCATGAGGAACTTGGGCTCCTTGATTGATTTGATTAGTCATGGTTTGAGAAAGCAAGGTAAGAGCATCACATAGCTCTCCATGAGCCGGTTGTTCTTCGAGTGCACGAGCTCTTCTTTCTCTTGTGTTAGGTATGATCTAAAACTGACATATTGTATTAGTTAGAGGGGAAACCTTACCTAACTTCTATAGCACAACATAGATTAAAAAAAGGGTAACATTTCCTAGAATGCCTCAAAGCCTCTTACTCATAATCGTGGTGCACAATACAACCATAAATAAGACTCTAACTGACGTGGTGTGTTGGATGCCAAGACACATTAACAACCTAGTGCTCTATACCAAGTTTGTCATGACCTAAGCCTAGGACCTAGATGTGACATGGTGAATGAGAACCTGAAGGGTACCTAAACAAGCCTCTTAGCATATTATTCATATATCCTTGGTCACGGAAGCAAAGTAAGCAACATCAAGAGAATAGAATTAAAGATAAGGACTATGAGAAGAGTTTAATAGCATATATCATAAAGAGTCAACGCTTAACGTAATTACATAACTTGTCCAACAACACCTCTAACATAGATTGGGCGGGGGCCAAGATAAGCTTTCCAGGCTCACCCTTTTAGTAACAAGTGTTCATCATAAAGAAATAACATAAGCAAGAGAGAGAAAGGCTAATGTCCCCAAACTTGAGGACTCACCACAAGATATCTTCAAGATGTCAAAACTGGCTACGAGTAGGATGATCGTGAGGAGCTCCAGTTCCTATATAGAAACATCATGTAGGTATAAAGTATGCCTTAGTACTTTTGAATGTACTAAGTATGTAGGATAAAATGCAACAAGAGATAGGCAACATAATGGAAATGCATGATCGTAAGCAAGAGATAGTATATTAGCAACATGGCATACATGCATGATGCTTGAAGTAAACATACTTCTGTAGAACATAATGTGTAGTAAGAGACCATCATTATAGAGTCCAAGGCCTATCACCTCTTTGGAGAGGTGATTGAGGTATCATCCCCTCAATTGGTTGATGGTTGTCACACCCTACCATCCATGGTGTTTGAGCTATCAGTCCCCCAATTGGTTGATGGTTGTCACATCCTACCATCCATGGTGTTTAAGGTATCAACCCCCAAAATTGGTTGATGGTTGTTCCGCCTACCATCCATGGTATTAGAGGTATCAACCCCTCAAATTGGTTGATGGTTGTAACACCCTACCATCCATGGTGATTGAGATATAGCACCCCCTCAACATGGTGTAGTCAACTTGTAACACTATAGATACTTTTCAGGAAATCAACACATATATATCTTCCTTTCATCATCATAGAGTCATTCAAGTCTTAGCTTATATAATGAATCATCAATAGCACAAGAGTCCAAAACGGGACATTTGATCAAACACATCACAGATGTGTAATGCTAGTATAAAACCATACAATTCAATAGTGAAATCATGCAAGAAAACTTGAGGTAAATCAACCCACCAACATTTGGTAATAGCCTCGTGCTATATACATCAAAACCATTCATCAAATCAAAAAATATATCATAGATTCATAGCGCTAAACATGCTTAAATAATCACACCTTTATGAAACCCCAACTTAGTTCATAGTCAAATTCATAATAAGTAAGACCCATATGTAAATCAATATAGAAACATGCAATTTATGTAAAAAGAAAAGTTGGGCACCATGGATGAAAGGACCCAATGTTTGAAACCCACATACCTTAAACTTTGAGTTTCTTAAAATTGATTTGAGAAAGAATTGAAGCTTGAATTGGGGTCTAGGAATCCAAAACTTGTTCTTGAGTTTTTTTGAATTTGTATCGGGATTCTGGTAAAGGTTTTTGAGAGAATTTGAGAGTGTATTCAAGTTGGGTGTGATGACTTCATCCTTTTAGATAGGGTTTAGGTCTTTTGGGAGTTTAAGATAGCATTAGAAGTCCAACAATATCATTAGAATAAATAGAATTTACAAAAATGCCATTAATGAAATGGAGAAAAAAATTGACAAAGTGTCACCTCACATGAGGTTACATGGGTTATGTGGAGTGCTTGTGAGATGATACTTAGTGGAAAATTTGGAAGTTGAGACACTTGGGAAAAGTTAGCGTCATCATCACTTTGACGGAATGCTCCACGGGTCGTGTGGTGCTACATGGTCCAGGTAGTGGCCCGTGGAGTGACACTTGGTGGGAAAAATATTGCTGGGAGATCCCATTCCAAGTACCATGGCTCATGAAGTTTGTTGTCATGATCCAAACCTAGGGCCTAGACGTGACAGGACGCAAGGGGAACCCGAAGGGACCCCAAGCAAGCCTCTTAGCGCATCATTGCACATCCTTGATCGCGGAAGCAACAAAACAGCAAAATGAAAGTATAAATAAGGATAACTGGGGCTAAGGGACATCATCTATATCATACCAACAAGAATCAAGAGTGAGACGACCTTAAAAAGTGCCTAAAAACATGCCTCGAAAGTGCCCGAAATCTTATTTTCTGTATATCTAAGAATCCATTTGTATTTTTTGAAAATCTTACTTCATATACTTATTTAGTAGGTCAAATTAGGGTAACAAAGGTCTAATCTCAAATTTAAAGCAAAGGAATCGAATTATGTAATTTTACTTGGTGCAATTTCCAAAGAGGATCCGCGACCTCTCCGCGATGTAGAGAGGTGTATTTCCTGCACTATTTTTCCTAGTCCATCCAGATTTTTCTAGTGTTGGGCCTAAGTTTTTCCAAACGTATTTTCACCTATACTTAGCCAAATTTCACCCTCATATCCCCAAAACATTTCCCAACACTCACTAACAAACTTAGCATTATTTTCACTCCCAAATTCAAGACCCAAAACCCTTATCCAAAGCTAAAGATTCTCATTCAAGCTTCAAACCTCCATCTTCAACCTTCACCAAAAACTTCACCCAAGCTAAGGTATGTGGTGTTGAACCATTGGATCGTTCCACCCATTGTGCCTAAGCCTCCTTTTTACTAATATTGCATGATTTAAAGTTGATTTTACATGTGGATCTTGTATGCTAAGAAATTTACTACTCATTGATTTCAGTTTATGAAAGTATGGTTGTTTTAGCATGTTTTGAGCTCTAAATCTTGGAACTAATATTGGATTTGATAAAGGGTTTTGATGTGAATGTTTTGGGGGTGTTGCAAGGTATTGATTGATGATTTTACAATAGATTTTCTCGCATGATTTCATCTCTAAATTGTATGGTCTTTTACCCTCATTTCACACCCTCAAAGTGTTTAATAAAATGTCCGGATGTGGTTTCTTGAGGAATTGAGGGTCCTAGGCATGAGATATGATATGAATGACATTATGATGATGAAATGAGCTTATGCATACGATTATTCCTAATGAAGTGTTTCACTAGAGCATATGATAAATCCTATATAAAGTTTTGCATTAGACCATACTCGATCTAGGGGGACAGGAGCCCGGGTAACCATGTTGGGGGTTTATACTCATCAACCATGCGAGGGGTTTATACTTTGTCACTGTGTTCGTAAGGTGTGATTACCATCAACCATACGAGTGGTTTATACCACACAACCACCAAGGGATTTATACCTTGAACAACTAGCTTGGTCTCTTCTACACATATGATAACTTATATAAGATTGTGTTACTGAAAGCATGTTTACTTAAGCATTGATCATACATGGCATATTTTATATTATATCTATTGCTTAATTTCATGCATTTTGATTATGATGCCTACTTATTGTTGTAATGCATCTCACATACTTAGTACATTCCAATGTACTAACGCATACTCTTGCCTACATGATATCACCATGTAGAAACCGGTGCTCAAGTTGATCATCCTCCTTCTCCATATGGCTAAATCGGTTCTACTCAAAGCTAGTTGGCGAGTCCTCCACCTCGGGGATCTTAGTCTGTGTTGTTATTATCTATATATTGATACACTGTCTTATGTTCTACTTTGACCATGTGGGTAAGCCCAGTTATTTTGTCTTGACCCCACTCTATCAAAGTATTTAGAGGTGTTGTTAGACAAGTTATGTAACTATGTGATGAGCTTTGACTCTTGTATCTCGATTATGAGGTTTATGCAGTTGTTCCCTTAGCCCTATTTCCCTTATCCTTAGTCTATGTCTTTTATATGCTTCTGCGACCAAAAATGTGTAATGATAAGTTAAGAAGCATGTTTGGGGTTCCTTCGGGATCCCCATTCGCCATGTCATGTCTAGGCCCTAGGCTTAGGTCGTGAAAAAATTGGTATCAGAGCACTAGGTTAATAGATCCTCAGATTCCAACACACTACATCGATTAGAGTCCTATTCATGGTTGTAAAGCTCGCCATGACTATGAGTAGGAGCCTATGAGGTGTTTTAGGAAATGTTTCCCTTTTTTGTGTTATATGTCATGCTATATAGTTGTAGTGGGTTTTTCCCTCTAACGGTTGTTCATTGCTATGCTAAATCATGTCAAACATTAGAGGATGACGTACCTAAACTCCCAAAGAACAACCTACCAATGGTGAGCTCCGGGATGCCCTTACTATGCTTGCTTAAGTGGTGGCAAACCAAGTCCAACAAGGGGCCCAAGCCCCTCATGCCACTACCCCGGGAGCTAGGGTAAGAGACTTCATGAGAATGAATCCTCCGTCTTTCCATGGGTTAAGGTGGTTGAAGATCCATAAGAGTTCATTGATGAGGTCTAGAAGATCTTAAATATCATGGGTGTTGGGCCGAATGAAAAGACGAAGTTGGCGGCATACCAACTCAAAGGAGTAGCCCAAATTTGGTATGAGGAATGGAAGGGTGAGAAGGGGGTTGGTAATGTAGTGCTTCGGGAGGAGTTCCAATTGGCCTTCCTTAATCAGTTTTTCCCTATTGAGCTTAGGGAGGCAAAGTTGGTGGAGCTTATGAACTTGAAACAAGGTGATATGAGTGTGAGGGAGTATGCCCTCAAGTTTAACCAACTTTCTAAGTATGAGCCTCATTTGGTAGTAGATCCTAGATCTAGGATGAATAAGTTCGCGATGGGGGTCTCTAACTTAGTAAGTGAAGAATGTCGGTCCACCATGCTAATTAGTGATATGGACTTGTCTCGGTTGATGGCCTATACCGAGCAAATGGAGGAGGACAAATTGAGGAAAAGAAGGGGGCATGAGGCTAAGAGGGCCCCATTGAAGGGTAAAATTCCAAAAGGGTGCTAAATTTTGCCAAGGCCAAGGGCTTCCTCATGCTACTAATAGGGGGTTTGCCAATGAATTCCCTAGCCCTCAAGTTGTTGGTGGGATGGCTTCTATTGATGTGTGTCCTAGATGTTGGAAGGGTCACAATGGCCCATGTTTGAAGGGTTCAAGGCATGCTATGAATGTGGGGAGCCTGATCACAAGAAGGTAGATTGTCTAGGAAACCGTGGCAAGGTCCAGGGGCTAATGTGGTCCCATTGGGAAGAGGTGGTACTCAAGGTGGTGCCCCAAGGCACAATCGATTTTATGCTCTACATGGAAGGCAAGGGATTGGTGAGGTTATCGATGTTGTTACTGGTATGTTGAAAATCTTTGATTTTGATATATATGCTTTGATTGATCTGAGTGCCACCCTTTCCTTTGTTACCCACTTTGTTTCTAAAAAGTTTCATGTTGTCCCCGAGTTGTTGCATGAGTCATATGAAGTGTCTACTGCTATTGGTGTCTCAATTGTTGCAAGAAAAGTGTATAGAAATTGTCCTATTTGCATTTTGCATAAGTTTTTGCCTTGTGATCTTGCTAAGTTAGACATGGTAGACTTTGATGTCATTCTTAGGATGGGTTGGTTGCATGCTACCACTCTTCTATTGATTGTGGAACCCATAGGGTCAAGTTTCAATTCCCGAATAAACCCATCCTTGAGTAGGAAAGTCAAGATGTGGTGGTCAAGGATAGATTCTTTTCATGCATTAAAGCCCATAAGTTGATTTCCAAGGGGTGTTTGTATCATCTTGTGAGGGTTAAGGATGTGGATTCCAAAGTCCCTTCCATTGAGTCGGTTTCAATTTTAAGTCAGTTTCTTGATGTCTTCCCTAATGACCTTCCCAGTGTCCCTCCCGAAAGGGAGATAGATTTTGGTGTAGATCTCCTTCCTGACACTCAACCTCCATTCCCCCTTACCATATGGCCCTGGTAGAGTTGAAAGAGTTAAAGGAACAATTGAAAGATTTGTTGGAAAAGAGATTTATTAGACCGAGCTAATCACTATAGGGTGCTCCAATGCTGTTTGTGAAAAAGAAGGATGGGTCACTTAGAATGTGCATTGATTACCAGCAGCTCAATATGGTTACTATAAACAGTAGATATCCTCTTCTGAAAATTGATGACTTTTTTGACCATTTGCTAGGGGCTAGCTTTTTCTCTAAGATTGATCTTCGGTCGGGGTACCATCAAGTGAGGGTGAGGGAGTGTGATATTCCAAAGATGGTCTTTCGGACTAGATATGGGCACTATGAATTTGTGATGATATCCTTTGGGTTGACTAATGCACTGGCTATATTCATGGACCTAATGAATAGAGTCTTCAAGCTCTACCTTGATTCCTTTGTTGTGGTCTTCATTGATAATATTTTGATCTATTCACATAGTACGTAGGAGAATATGGGCCATTTGAGGTTTGTGTTGCAAATATTGAGGGAGGAGTGATTGTATGCTAAATATGATAAGTGTGAATATTGGTTGAAAGAGGTTGCACTCTTGGGTCATGTCGTGGAATAGTATAAAGGTGGATCCTAAGAAGACTGATATGATTAGAAATTGGCCTAGACCATTGACCCCGTTGGATATCAGGAGTTTCTTGGGCCTTGCGGGTTACTATAGAAGATTTGTGGTTGGATTCTCCTTCATTACTTCCCCTAAGACAAAATTGACTCAAAAGAAGATTAAGTTTGAGTGGACCGATGAATATGAGAAGAGCTTCCAAACAATGAAAGATAGACTTGTGTCGCTCCTATATTGTTACTACCAAATGGGCTTGAGGGTTTTGTTGTGTATTGAGATGCATCTAGAGTTGGTTTGGGTTGTGTGCTTATGCAAAATGGTAAGGTCATAGCCTATGCTTCTAGGCAACTCAAAGTGCATGAAAAGAACTACCCTACCCATGATCTTGAATTGACCACCATAGCGTTTGCATTAAAGATTTGGTGTCATTGTTTGTATGGAGTGCATGTTGATGTCTTTACCGATCATAAGAGCCTCCAATATGTCTTCACACAAAAAGATCTTAACTTAAGACAAAGAAGGTGGTTAGAACTCCTTAAGAACTATGACATGAGTGTGCATTACCATCTTGGTAAGGAAAATATTATGGCGGATGCTTTGAGTCAGGTGTCTATGGGTAGCCTAGCTCATGTGGATGGTGGTGATAAAGAGATGGCTAGGGAGATGCATAGATTGGCTAGAGTAGGGGTAAGGTTGGAAAATGTGGGTAATGGTGCAGTTGTTGTTGATGGTTCTAAATCTTCTTTGGTTGATGAGGTGATAGCAAAACAAGATATAGACTCCTCCTTAGTTGAAATAAAGGCCTTGGTGAAAGAGGACAAAATAGAGGTTTTCTCCCAAGGGGGAGATGGGGCCCTTAGATACTAAGGTAGGTTGTGTGTACCGTGTGTTAATGGTTTGAGGGAGAGAATTTATGATGAGGCCCATAATTCTTATTCTATCCATCCCGATTCTACCAAAATGTATAGAGGCTTAAGGGATGTGTATTGGTGGGGAGGCATGAAGAGGGACATTGCTAAATTTGTTTTCGGTTGCCATAGTTGTCAACAAGTCAAAGCTGAACATCAAAGGCCAGGTGGCCGAATCCAAGACATAGAGATTCCCACTTAGAAGTGGGAGGGATTAACATGGATTTTATGGTTAGGTTGCTCAAGAGTAGATAAGGTTTTGATTCCATATGGGTGGTGGTTGATAGGATGACGAAATTGGCTCACTTTCTACCGGTTAAGACTACATATGAGGCTGAGGAGTATGCAAGGTTGTATATCCATGAGTTAGTGAGGTTACATAGGGTTTCTTTATCCATCATATCATATCGGGGTGCCCAATTCACTTCACACTTTTGGAGGGCATTTTAAAGGGGTCTTGGAACCAAAGTTCACCTTAGTATAGTCTTCCACCCTCAAGCGGATGGCAAAGTCGAAAGGAGAATTCAAACCTTTGAAGATATGCTTAGGGCTTGTGTTTTGGAGTTGAGAGGTAGTTGGGATGACTATCTTCCATTGATAGAGTTAGCATACAACAATAGTTATCACTCTAACATCGGCATGGATCCATTTGAGGGTCTTTATGGGAGACGATGTAGATCACCAGCCGGTTGGTTTGAGGTTGGAGAGGTGGCCTTCTTGAGACTAGATCTGATTACGGATTCTCTTGAGAAGGTTAAGATGATTAGGGAAAGGGTAAAGTCAGCCCAAAGTTGACAAAAATCCTATGCCGTTGTAAGAAGACGAAACCTAGAATTTTAAGTGGGTGATTGGGTCTATTTGAAAGTTTCTCCAATAAAAGATAATGTCCATTTTGTTAAAAAGAGGAAGTTGAATCCATGATATATTGGTCCTTACGAGGTGATAAAGAGGGTTGGAAAAACAGCTTATGAGTTGAAGTTTCCAAGTGAAATGAATTTGGTTCATCCGGTATTCTATGTTTCTATGGTGAGAAAATGTGTTGGTGATCCTAATGTCATTGTGCCTCTTGATATAGTGGGTGTTGTTGAGGATAACTTGACTTATGAGGAGGTTCCAGTTCATATCATGGATAGGCAAGTAAAGAGATTGAGGAACAAGGAGGTGGCATCTGTAAAGGTCATCTGGAGGAACCAACAACTTGAAAGTGCAACATGGGAGGTCGAAGTAGACATGCAAAAGTGGTATTGTTTATGTGATATCAAGTCTTACATGTCAACCCTTATATTGTTCATGTGCATTCTTGTTTAAGTTGGCAAGTTATGATGATTTTATTTTTAAAGTGATATTTAAATGTAATGTTGTATCCATGTTGGTGGCTAATTTATTCATGATTATTCTTGTCTTGTACGTCTCTTCTACAATCGGGGATGAATGTTCCCAAGGGGAAGATAATGAAACGACCCCAAAAAGTGCCTAAAAACGTGCTCGAAAGTGCTCAGAATCTTGTTTTCCGTATATCTAAAAATCCATTTGTTATTTAGAGAATCCGACTTCATATTCTTGTTTAGGGGGTCCAAATTAGGGTGACAAGGGTATAAACTCAAATTTAAAGCAAAGGAATCGAATTATGAAATTTCACTGGGTGCACTTTCCAATGAGGGTCTGCGACCTCTTCGCATCGCGAAGAGGTGTATTTCCTGCACTATTTTTCCTAGTCCGTCCATATCTTTTTAAGCATTGGGCCAAAGATTTCCCACACGTAATTTTACCTATACATAGCCAAATTCCACCCTCATATCCCCAAAAACATTTCCCAATGCTCACTAAAACGTGTAGCCTTATTTTCACTCCCAAATTCAAGACCCCAAACCCTCATCCAAAGCTAATGATTCTCTTCAAGCTTCAAACCTCTATCTTCAACCTTCACCAAAGCTAAGGTATGTGATTTTGAACTATTGGGTATTTCCATCCATGGTGCCTAAGTTTTCTTTTTACTAATATTGCATGATTTAAATTTCATTTTACATGTGGGTCTTGTATATTGAGAAATTTACTGCACAATGATTTTTGTTCATGAAAGTATGGTTGTTTTAGCATGTTTTGATATCTAAATCTTGGATCTAATGTTAGATTTGATGAGGGGTTTTGATGTGAATGTCTTGGAGATGTTGCAAGGTGTTTATTGATGATTTTACAACATATTTTCTTGCATGATTTCATCTCTAAATTGCATGGTCTTTTACCCCTATTTCACACCCTCAAAGTGTTTGATAAAATGTCTGAATGTGGTTTCTTGAGGAATTGAGGATCCAAAGCATGAAATATGATATGATTGATATTATGATGATTAAATGAACTTATTTATATGATTATTCCCATAAGAAGTGTTGCAATAGAGCATATGATAAATCCTATATAAAGTGTTACATTAAACCATACCCAATGCGGGGTGACAAGAGCCTAGGTAACCATGTTGGGGGTTTATACTCATCCACCATGCGAGGGGTTTATACTTCCTCACCATGTTGGTAAGGTGTGATTACCATCAACCATGTGAGGGGTTTATACCACACAACCACCAAGGGGTTTATACCTTGAACAGCTAGCTTGGTCTTTTCTACACATATGATAACTTATATGAGCATGAGTTACTTAAAAGCATATTTACTTAAGCATTGATCATACATGGCGTATTGTATATTATGTCTATTGCTTAATCTCGTGCATTTTGATTATGATGCCTACTTATTGTTGCAATGCATCTCTCATACTTAGTACATTCTAATGTACTACTGCATACTCTTGCCTACATTATATCACCATGTAGGAACCAGTGCTTAAGTTGATCATCCTCCTCCTCCACGTGGCTAGATCGATTCTACTCAAGGCTAGTTCGTGATTCCTCCACTTCGGAGACCTTAGTCTGTGTTGCTATTATCTATGTATTGATACACTTTCTTATGTTCTATTTTGACCATGAGTGTGAGCCTGGCTACTTTGTCTTGGCCCCCACTCTATCAATGTATTTAGATATGTTATTGGACAAGTTATCTATCTACGTATGAGCTTTGACTCTTGTCTCTAGATTATGAGGTTTATGCAAAGGTTCCCTTAGTCCCATTGCCATATCCTTACTCTATATGTCTTTTATACGCTTTCGCGACCAAGGATGTTTAATGACAAGTTAAGAGACTTGTTTGGGGTTTCTTCGGAATCCCCTTTCCCCATGTCACATCTAGGCCTTAGGCTTGGTTCGTGACAAAGAGAGAGTCAAAGCCCATAGCATAATACATATCGTGTCCAACAACACCTCTAAATCTTAGATACTTAGCGGGGGACAAAACAAGCAACCGAGCTCACCCTCATTATAATGGAAAAAGGCAATCCAAATATACAAGACATAATCTAAACATACACTTGAGAGAAGATAGATTTTGTCCCTAGACTTCAGGACTCACCATAAGATAACTTTAACAATCCGTCTAGCCACAAGGAAAATCAATAGGAGCTCCGATTCCTATATGGTGATATCATGTAGGCATAAAGTATGATGTTTGAATGTACTAACTATGTAGGATGCAATGCAACAAGAGATAGGCATCATAGGCAAAATGCATAATAATAAGCAATGAATAGCATACTAACAATATGACATGTATGAATGATGCTTGAAGTCAAATCATGTTTATATAGAACATGATAAAGTGTATGGAGTGACCATTATAGGGCAATCCAAGACCTACCACCTCCTTGGAGAGCCGCATAAGGTACAAACCCCTTCATGAGATTGATGGAGTACAAACCCCCCAAAAAGGTTGATGGAGTACAAACCCCCCCCCCCTAACAATTTTCATGCGTACAAACTGCCAACAAGGTTGCACGGACCTGCCACCTACTGAGCGAGTTGATCGAGGTACAAACCCCTCAATATGGTTACCCGGGCCTATAACCTTCTAGATGAGGCTTGGTCATCCCTAACACTATTAAGATAATATCATATACATATACTCCTCTCATCCTAGTATAGTCATCATATGTAAGCCTTTCCTTCATCATCATAAAGACTCATAAGATGTGTACTAGACCTTTAATTCCTCAAGAAACCATAACCCGACATTTTATCAAACACTTGACGGGTGTGTAGTACTAGTGTAAAACCATGCAATCCATGAGTATTATCATGCTAGAAAATCCAATATTAAATAATCAACAGATACTTGGTAACACCCTCAAGTAATATACATCAAAACCCTTCATAAAATCTCACAATAGATCTTAGATTCAGAGCCCAAAACATAGTAAAACAGTCACAATTTCATAAATCCCAACATGGTGTGTAGTGAATTTCATAATCAATAAGGCCCATGAGTAAATCAACTTTAAATCATGCAATATTTACAAAAAGGAAGCTTGGTAATCATGAGTGAAAGGAACCCATGAAACAAACCCACATACTTTAGCTCTTGGAGAATCCTTGAAGAAGATTGGAGATGGAAACTTGGAGCTTAAATGAGAACCTTAGAATCCGGATGAGTTTTGAGACTTGAAATTTGGAGATGAAATATGTAAGTGTTTGAGAGAATATTTGGGAATGTCTTGGATGATATAAGGGTTACGTATAGGTATTTTTATGTGTGGGAAGGCTTAGGCCCAAGACCCAAAGGCCTTGGACCGGACTATAAGGATTGGGCAGTAAAATACACTAAGGCACTTCGTGCCACTGTCGCGCTTGGACACTATTTTTCGACAAACTTGAAAAATCAAAATTGTTAATCGTTCACTCTAAAATTGGGGTTAGACCCATTTCCCACTGAATTTGACCCTATGAACAAGAATATGAAGTCAAATTTTTGAAATAATGCATGAATTTTGAGATATAAGAAAATTATGATTCCAGTCACTTTCGAGGCATATTTTCGGGCACTTTTTAGGGTTGTTTCAATATCTCCCCTTTGGAAATATTCGTCCCCGAATGTCAAAGAAACGTACATTAGAAGAGTAATCACGAATAAATCATCCCCAACAAGAATGCAACAATACATTTAAAACACTATTTTCAAAATCTTAACACAAGTATTAAAAATCGTCATGAAATTGTTAGCATAAACATGAATGCATGCAAATGACATAAGGGCTGAAACATAAGACTTGGTATCACGAAAAGGGATTAACATATTATGATAAGCTTGAGTAGAACGAAAGAGGTATGGATATCACTTTTCCATGCCCACTCTGGCTCCCCGAGAGAAACTATCATCTTGACGCCTCTTCCGAAGGGCCTTGACAAACACTACATCCTTATCAATCAACCTTTACTCATATCCACCCAACATCTCCACCAGACCTCCTCATAAGTTAACCCATCCTCCACAACGTCCATCACCTCAAGAGTCTTATAACATTCAAATCACCAACACACCTCCTCAATCCTAGAAACATGAAGAACTAGATGAACCATATCCTTGTCCCAAGGCACTTACCATTCGTTTGCAACCTTACTAATCTTCCTCGATCCCCTATGAAAACTCACAACCATGAACTCAACTCCCTCTTTACCGGGGAAAACCATACTTTTTATTATTGAAACCTTCAAATAGCCCCAATCACCAACTTTAAATTTAAGATCCTTTCATCAACATAGGACTTTTGACGACTTTGGGCCGTCTTCAACCTTTCCCTAATCATTCTAACCTTCTCAAGAGCCTCTATAACCCGATTTGGTCCCAACATAGCGACCTCTCCAACTTCAAACCACCCAACTAGTGATCTACAATGTCTACCATAAAGAGCCTTAAAAGGAGTCATACCGATGCTAGAATAATGGCTATTGTTGTAGGCAAACTCAGTCAACGGAAGATGATCATCCCAACTACCCTTAAGCTCCAACACACAGGCTTTAAGCATATCCTCAAGGGTTTGAATAGTCCTTTTGGCTTAGCCATCAGTTCGAGGGTGGAAGGTCATGTTATGTTTGACCTTTGTACTAAGACCCCTTTGGAAAGACTTCCAAAAATGTGAAGGAAATCGCCCTCAATGATCTGATATGATGGATAAAGGAACCCCATGTAATCTAACAAAGTCATGAATGTACAACCTAGCATAATCTCCAGCCCTACATGTGCTCTTAATCGGTAGAAAGTGGCCGATTTTGTCATCCTATCAACCACAACCCAAATGGAACAAAACCCTTCCTGTCTTGGGCAACCCAACCACAAAGTCCATATTGACCTCTTCCCACTTCCAAGTAGGAACCTCTATGTCTTAGGTTAGGCCACCCAGCCATTAATGTTCGGCTTTGACTTGTTGGTAACTATGGCAACCGGACACAAATTTTGCAATGTCTTTCTTCATGCTTCCCCACCAATACGCATCGCTCAAGTCTCTATACATTTGGTAGAACCGAGGTAAATAGGATAAGAAGAATTATGGGCCTCATCAAGGATCCTTTCTCTCAAGACATCAACACAAGGCAAACACAACCTACCTTGGTACCTAAGGGCACCATCACCCCCTTTGGAGAAAACCTCCACTTTGCCCTCTTTCACCAAGTCCTTCAATTCTAATAAGGAGGAATCAAGATCTTGCTTTGCTTTTTACCGCATCTACCATTGAAGACTTAGAACCATCAACAATAATAACACTACCATTACCGACCCCTTCCAACCTAACTCCCAATCTAGAAACCAAAGGACCTCCCTAGCCACCTCCTTATCGCCACCATCAACATATGCTAGGCCACCCATAGGCACCCTACTTAGAGCACCGATCACAACCTTAGCCTTATTGAGGAAAACGATGCATACTCATATCATAGTCCTCAAGGAGTTCTAACCACCTTCTTGTTACACTCGAATCACACTTGTCATACTTAGTAAACAACATCTCATCCCCCAAAACTTACTATACTACCCCAAATGGTTCACAAGCTCTACATAATTCAATGCTCCACCACTAAAGGTCACCACAAACATGCCAAGGTAGGGTTTTAAGATCCTATTCATAAAACCCATAAACATAGCCGATGCATAAGTCAACCAAACAACTCTACCACTACTCAAATGCTCATTCCTAGTCCAAAAATACAATTAGGGATATCACCTACACTCATCCTCACTTGGAGACAAATCTCGGACCAAAATCAATCTTAGAGAAGCGTCAAGCCCATCATAGTTGACCAAATTGATTGTCCATCCTTAACCATCATATTACAACCTTATAGGCCCTATACTTATTGGAAGCATGATATATAAGTAGCTAAACCACCCCAAGGCCCCCAACCCAAACCAATTCCTCGAAGCATCATCATACTCAACAACCCCCTTCCAATCCTCTAGGTAGAGCCAAAATAGGAGCAGACACAAACTTAACTTTCAAGGTTTAGAAACTCTATTCACACATCGGCCCACTAAAATGAGCCTTACTCAAGGTCTACTAAACCATAAGAGAAGCAATAGAAAGAAACCTATGCACAACCTCCGGTAATTACCCGTTAAGCCCAAGAAGATCCTAGTATGCAATGGATTCAAAGGTCTAGGTCGATCTCTAATCACCTTCGTTTTACTAGGGTTCACCCTAATACCATCACCCGGCATCACAAGACCTAGGAAGGCAACCTCTTACAATAAAACTCACATTCCTCCTACTTAGTATACAAGTTCCTCCCCTAAACCTTGTAGTACTACCCTGAAATGACTCACATGCACCCCTTCCTCACTTCAGAAGGCAATCTAACCTATCTTCACCCAAGCCATCATAAACATAATAAGGTAAAGTTTAATATTTATGAGACTTATAGACATAATCGGTGCGCTAGCAAACCAAAAAATACTACCCTAAATCCACAATATCGGGAAGGACATTCAAGAGTTCATCTACCACCAAAAATAATTCGAATGGAAATAACTTAGGTTCAACATCCCTAACCCCCACAAGACAAAACATGCAACCCCTTAGAGATCAAGCATACCATAGTACAAGAAATGGACCTACCTCTTTGCAACTAATTTACAAGCCCCCATATAAAGACGGATTTAATAGGAAATCAGAATTTAACTCAATGGGCCCTACATTCAAGGGGGACACAACACCAACGCAACTAATCCATCTCAAGCATATCATCAAAATCCACCGCACTAAACCCAATAAGTCATAAGGCATGACCTAATGCAATATAAATATAGAACAACACCTATGAACCTTCAAACAACAATAGGCCTAACAATGAGATAGACATCAAAGAGTGTTCGGAACATACACGAAACCCACTAGCAACCAAAAGAATAATGAAAGAGATAGTGGCACCCAGGCCCATCAATGCAAACACATCAAAGCCAAAGGAAATTTCAACATACTGGTAGCAATATCGGGCACCTCATCCCCTTCTTGAGCCTCTTGACCAACATCACCACCTTTACCCTTATCCTGAGCATAATGGCAATCCGGAATTTTGAGGCCCATCCCACCACACCCAAAGCATGCACCCGTATTCCTCTAACATGTATCACCATATTTCCTTCCACCTTTTGGGCATCTAGGATAAATCACCCCATCATTGCCTCTTTTACGCTTATTGTGCTTACAAGGGAATACTCGTACCTTATGATTCAACTATCCACAACTATAACAAGTATCGGTACCTGTCAAGCATGGCCATCATGGCACTTACCATATTTTAAGCACCTAGTATAAGACACCACACCACCTCTACATTTGTGACTTTGGAACTTTCCTTTATATGGGCCCTCTTGTCCTCACTACCTCTCCTCTTCCAATTTGAAGTCTCAGGAGCATTCACTTGTTGTTTGAGGTGAGTTGCCCATTTTGCCGCCACTTTGGCCACTTCCCATAGAGCATTGCAAATCTCTGCATTAATTACATCACCGTCCTAAGTAGCTCGAGACATATCTTGAAATGTAATGGTTAGGGATTAGCAATAAACCCTAGGGGACAGAACTCCATCGCATGACATTGATCAAGGAAAAGTGCACATTTCATAGAATGCCTTATAGCCTCCCATTCATAGTCAAGGCATGCTTCCCAACCATGACCTAATCGATGCGGTGTGTTGGACTCCAAAATTCTAACAACCTAGTGCTCTGAAACCAAGTTTGTCACGATCCAAGCCTAGGTCCTAGACATGACACCGCTCAAGAGGAACCCGAAGATACCCCAAGCAAGCATCTTAGTGCATCATTACACACCCTTGGTTGCGAAAGCAATAAAATAGCAACAAAGAAGTACAAAAATGATAATTCGGGCTAAGGGAAATAGTTCATATCATAACAACAAGAGTCAAGAGAGACTCAAAGTTCATAGCATAATACATATCGTGTCCAACAATACTTCTAAACCTTAGATACTTAGTGGGGGCCAAGACAAGCAACCGGGCTCACCTCATAATAATGGCAATAGGTAATCCAAACATAAAAGACATTATCTAATTATAAGCTTGAGAGAAGATAGATATTATCCCCAGACATGAGGACTCACCATAACCTAACTTGAACAATCTTTCTAGCCACGAGGAGAATCAATAGGAGCTTCGGTTCCTACATGGGTGATATCATCTAGGCATAGAATATGTGTTAGTACATTTGAATATACTAAGTATGTAGGATCCAATACAATAAGAGATCGGCATCATTGGCAAAATGCATAATCATAAGCAATGAATAGCATACTAACAATATGACTTGTATGAATGATGCTTGAAGTAAAACCATGCTTATATAGAACAAAATACGAGTGTAAGGAGTGACCATTACAGTGCAATCCAAGGCCTTCCACCTCCTTGGAGAGGCACATGAGGTACAAACCCCTTCATGAGGTTGATGGAGTACAAACCCCCTCAATAAGGTTGATAGGTACAAACCTCAAAAAGGTTGTATGGGCCTGCCACCTCCTAAGTAAGGCGATCGTGGTACAAACCCATCAACAAGGTTATCCAGGCATACAACATCCTAGGTGAGGCTTGGTCATCCCCAAAACTATTGAGATAATATCATATACATATATTCCTATCATCCATATATAGTCATCATATATAAACCTTGATTTCATTATCATAAAGTCATTCAACTTATAAGACATGCATTGGACCTTCAATTTCTCAAGAAACCATAACAGTACATTTTATCAAACACTTGACGGGCATGTAGTGCTAGTGTAAAACCATGCAACTCAAGAGTGTTATCATGCTACAAAATCTAATGTAAAACTATCAATAGATAGTTGGTAACACTCTCAAGCAATATCATCAAAACTCTTCATCACATTACACAATAGATCTTAGATTCATAGCGAAAACATAGTAAAACAGTCACAATTTCATAAACCTCAACTAGTGTGCAGTGAATTTTATAATAAATAAGATGCATGAGTAAATCAATTTTAAATCATGCAATTTTTAAAACAAGAAAACTTGGACATCATGGGTGAAAGGAACCCATGAAAGAAACCCACATACCCTTGCTCTTGGAGAATCCTTGAAGAAGATTGGAGATGGAGACTTGAAACCTGAATGAGAATGTTAGAGTCCGGATGAGTTTTTGAGACTTGAAATTTGGAGATGAAATATTGTCCAAGTGTTTGAGAGAATATTTTGGAATGTCTTGGATAGTATGAGGGTGAAATGAGGCTAAGTATAGGTATTTTTATATGTGGGAAGGCTTAAGCCCAAGACCCAAAGGCCTTGGACCGGACCAAAAAAATTGGGTAGCAAAATACACTGAGGTGTGTTGCGCCTGGACACTGTTTTTCGACAAACTTGGAAAATCAAAATTGTGAATTGTTCACTCTTAAATCACGACTAGACCTATTTCCTACTCAATTTGACCCCCTAAACAAGAATAAGAAGTCAGATTTTTGAAATAACGTATGGATTTTGAGATATAAGAAACTTACGATTCTGATCACTTCCAAGGCACATTTTCGGGCACTTTTTGGGGTTGTTTCACTTGCCACATCCCATGAAGATGTTTATGGCACTACACTTGGCCAAGAAAGCTCACTCTCACACCAACCTTGCCTCACTTGCACACCTCCATGGCTAGCCAGATAGTCAGCGGCAAGCCACACAGCCAGTACCACTTGGCCATGTCCCAACCCTTCGACTAAAAATGGTCTTTTCCAGCCCAAAATAGTCCACAGGGCTCGTCCAAAGCCTCCCTATCCATCTAAGTACTCGTGTGACATCACTTCATGGAAGGGTATCATAAAAATGGTCATAACTCCTTCATCTGAAGTCGAAATATGGTGAAATCAAGTGCATTGGAAAGATAACTCAAAGGGCTTTCATTTGACATGTTGTGGGTCCTCCAATTCTTTATGGGATAAAATTTATTCGCATTTAAAGTTGACCTTGGCATAAACCAACACCCAAAGCTCAATTCATAGGGAAGTCTTAAACTCATCTAGGTGCTAGAAGTTTCCCCACGATCCTAATACACTCCCCACATAAACAAATGTGGCTTGAAACATAGATACATAAGAGAATGGAGTTACGAGGTATCACAATTTCCTTCACTGCACCTATCCACTTGAATTGAATAAGGTGAAGATGATGGAGTTCAACAACATTAAGCAATATAGTATGAGTGTGACGAAGTATGCCCTCAAATTTGTAAAGTTGTGCTAGTATGCATATTTTTTAGTCATGACTCCTACATCGAGATAAGTAAGTTTTGTTTGGGAGTATCTGACTTGAAAGTCAAAGAGTTCTAAACCACTATGGTTTCTTAGTTCATGACATATGATAAGTAAATATAAGGTTAAAATCTCAAGGAAAGAAGGGTGGGAGATTCCAAAAGACCTCAGTTTGAATATAGTTTATCACATTCAAAATCCAGCGGTAATGGACATTTCAAAAAAGTTCAATGGTTCAAAAGAGTAGTTCATTTCAAGCCCCCAATCAAAGGTTTGACAAGGATAAGTACCCAACCCTAAGGTCCAAGTTGGATGTTAATGTTTGTAGACTATTTTTCCCAAGTTTCCTAAATGTGGGTAGAATCATGAAGGCAAGTATTTAGTCGGAACGGGCGCTTGCTTTAGGTCTAGTAAGATCACAAGATCTTGATTGCCCTAGTGTTGTCAACAAAGGAAGAGAAGCTTATCCTCAAGGTTAAGCTACTCATGGTGGACATGTCCAGTAAGTTACATTTAGGTTTGTGGTGGTGCTCAACACAATAATAGATTATATGCACTTCATGGAAGGCAAGATGTTGAGGAGTCTCCCCATGTGATTATTGGTGATTTATGGGTCTTTAACTTTGGTGTATATTTTTTACTTAATCCGAGTGCCGAAATTTGTACTTTTTTACTCCTTACCTTACTATAAGATTTGATGTGTCTCCCAAAATCTTATTAGAGACCTTTTCATTTATACTCTTGATTATTATTTAATTCTATCCAAGAGGGTCTACAGAAATTTGCATGTTAGTCTTGCATAAAGCAGCTCCATCTGATCTTATTGGTCTTGATATGACTGATTCATATATCATTCTCTGGATGAATTAGCTTCATGTTTCCTATGCATCCATCGAAGTAGAAGCCCTAGTGTCAAATTTCAATTTACTAATAAGCTAGTTAATAATGGAAGAGTAGTGATTAGGTGTTTAAGAATCGATTTATTTCATGTATAAATGCCCTAATAATGATCTCTAAGAGGTGAATCTATCATATTGTCCAAGTTAGGCATGTGAATTACGAAGCTCCTTGTCTTGATTAGATCCATATTTAATGAGTTTCTCGATGTGTTTCCAAATGATTTTCCCAATATTTCTCCTAAAATTAAATTTTTTTTATATATCTCCTACCTAATAATCAACCCATTCCTATTCCACCTTACCATATGGCATCGACAAAACTTGAGGAGTTGAAGGAACAATTGAAAGACATATTGGATAAGGGTTTTGATAAGGCAAAGCATTTCATCATGGGGTGTTCTCATGTTATTTATTAGGATTAAGGATCGGCGATTTTGAATGTTTATAGACTATTAACAATTGAATAAAGTGACCATAAAGAACAAATGTCTCATTTCAAGGATAGATGATTTATTTGGTAAACTCTAATGTTACAACTACTTCTCTAAAAGTGTTCTCTAGTCTAGTTATCACCAATTGAGGAGAGGGAGTGTGATATTCCAAAGTAAACATTTCAGACAAAGTATGCCCATTTTGAGTTTTTGGCTATGTCTTTTGGGTTAACTAATTCTCCCACTTTCTTTATGGTCTTGATTGGGTTTTGAAACCATACTTAGACATATCTATGGTGGTGTTTATTGATGACATATTTGTTTATTTCTGATGTGAAGAACAACATATGGGTCACTTGAGAATTGTCTTGCAAACTTTAATGGACAAACAACTATTTTCCAAATTTAATTAATGTTACTTTTTGTTGAGAGAGGTGGAATTTCCCGATCACATTGTGTCGGATGATGGTATTATAGTGGATCCAAAGAAAATAAAGGTGGTGACGAACTAGCCTAGACCATTGTCTCCTTCAGATACTAGCCATCCATTGACTAAACTTTGACCAAGTTGACCCAAAAAAGGTAAAGTTTCAATAATCGGATGAGTGCGAAGAAAGCTTCCAAATATTGAAGAACCATCTTGCATCGGCTCCTATTTTGACTGTGATGTCGCCCAAGTTATACACCTTCTTTTTTAGGATAAAGCTTTCATTGTCAAGAAATAGAACCTAACAAATATTGTGCTCGAATCCAAGGGATTATTGTACACTTAGAAGAATTCAATTGATTCAATTTGAATGATTAACAAGAATATCTCCCTGGAGAGGGGGGATTTGATACTAACAAATAAAATGTAACCCTAACTAACACAAGTGTTTAACCAGTATGGACAAAAACTAGGGTATTGTGTCCCTCATGATTTCCTAACTCAGTATAACTGGATAACCTAATTCTTTTCTTGCATGTAGCATACAGAAGGGGTGACTTGATACTCACAAATAAAATATAATCCTAACTAACACAAGTTTTTAACTAATATGGACAGAAACTAGGGTATTGTGTTCTCCATGATTTCCTAACTCAGTATAATTGGATAACCAAATTCCTTTTCAGCATGTAGCATGCAGGATGGTAAGTTAAGTTCACCAAACCCTTTGGCCAGGCAAGAGGTGGATTTCACTATGTTACTTGGTCCATCCCCGCAGTCTGACATTACAAACCCTTACATATTATCCCAATAAAACCTCCCCTTGGCCCATTTCGGTTGATTAGATAAGAACACATCAATAGACTCTAGATAATTAATCTCTTTTCATATTCATTACTTTCTTGGTCTAGTCAGTAACACTAGAAGGGTTCTAAACCACTAAAAAACATGCAAAAAAAAGAGAGTTAATTAATACATGTATACACACTTTTCAAAATTATCTGGTTTTAACTTGTTAGTTCTTCATGGTTCCCACAATCCAAATTGTAAATTTAGCTACTCATGATTTGTGTATATGAAAAACTTATGAATTTGAATAATATTATAGAGCATGTACACAACTGAATTAAGCATAAGTAAATCCAAGAATTAATGAGAATCATAAGATTATAATTAGAAAATCAAATCAAAGAGTGCAAGTATTTCTCAAAACTCTCCAATGTTTTCTCTACTCTATCTCACTATTTTTTTGTCAACTATTCGAACTCTCTTAGAAAAATAACTGAAAAACCTATTCATAAAATTTAAAATACATATCCCAAGCAAAATAGGATAACTCGATCACACGCCTCACGAGATGATTTATGAGTCGTATTGTGTTCCACGACCCATAATTAGGCTTTTGGACATTGTTTCTGCAAAACTGGACTTGTGATCTATGACATTCCACTATGGCCCATAAAAGGTTCTATGACCCATAGAGGTTTTCATCTAATGAAACTTTAGAAAGTTTGTCACGACCTGAGCCTAGGGCTTAGATGTGACCGGTGAATAGGGAATCCAAAGGAACCCCAAACAAACCTCACAGCATATCATTACACATCCTTGGTCGCGAAAGAAATTAAAATGACAATGAGAAATAAGCATAAACAAGGGAATTGGGACTAAGGTAAACTTCCATATCATAAAACCAAGAAACAAGAGAGTCAAGGCTCATAGCATAGATATATAATATGTCCAACAACAGCTCTACTACATAGATAAGAGCGGGGGCCATGATAAATAATCATGCTCACCCTAATTGTCAATACATAAATAAAGGAAAGATAGCTTTAGTACATAGTAAGAGATCATAAGCTTGAGAGACAATCGTACTAGCCACGTGGAGGAGGAGAATGATGAAGTGATACACTGATTCCTACATGGTGATATCATGTAGGTATAGAGTATGCGTGAGTACATTTGAATGTACTAAGTATGTGGGATGCAATGCAACAAGAAATAGGCAGCACAAGCAAAATGCATAACCAAAAGCAATGAATAACATACTAACAATATGACATGTATGAATGATGTCTGAAATAAAACTATGCTTACAATCCAAATCAACTTGTATAATTCATAATATATAGTGTGGGAAGAAACCTCAACCGACAAAATATAAGACTAAGCAAGCTACAACTAGGAATCCCGATGTCAACCCCACATTAGAGGAAAGGGGGAAGTTGCTTGTCAATGTGAACCTTCTAATGCCTAAGTGGATCCACTAAGCCTTATGTGAACAGGGTACTCGCCTCTAGTTCTTGGACTCGGGTACTCACCTCAAGCACTGATTTAGGTACTCGCCTCAAGCCCTTATATTTAGGGTACTCGCCTCTTAGAGATTTGGGGACTCGCCTCTAATCCCTTCACCTACGGAGGCATGTAGTTGTAGGACTTAGGGACTCGGCTCTTGTCCACTCAGTGCTAAGTTTAATCCCATGGAATATATAAGATAATCATACTTTACTAACTTGCAATAACCATAGAGACATGGAAAGAGTAGCTCTCAACATCATTGATCTCAAATGGTGAGCCTAACTTCAATCATAGGAATGGGTCATCGTCAACATTACCCTTCCATTAACACCAATATGAAAGGCTCACAAGAAGTATCTTAAGGAGATTAATCCGGCCCAACAACATCATCAATATTTTCATGATTTAAACACATCCTTAGAAAGCTCATAATCATCATAGAGTCACTTGAATCATAACTCAACCAATAGATCATCCAAACTTAAGGAATCCTTAAAAAGGAATTTTATCAAACACTTAGTGGGTGTGTAAAGCTAGTGTAAAACCATGCAGTTCAAGAGTGTTATCATGCTAGAAAATCCAATGTAAAATCATTAATAGATACTTGGTAACACCCTCAAGCAATATATATCAAAACCCTTCATCAAATCTCACAATAGATCTTAGATTCAAAGCCCCAAACATAGTAAAACAATCACAATTTCATAAAACCCAAAATAGTATGCAATGATTTTAATAATAAGTACGACACATGAGTAAAACCACTTTAAATGATGCAATTTTTAAGAAAAGGAAGCTTGGGCATCATGGGTGAAAGGAACCCATGAAAGCAACCCATATACCTTTAGCTTTGGAGATGAAATTGATGAAGATTGGAGATGGAGACTTGAAGCTTGGTTGAATTCCTTAAGATCTGGAGAGGATTTTGGCACTTGAAATTTGAGAGTAATATAAGCCTAAGTGTTTGAGTTAATATTGGGGAACCTCTTATATGATATGAAGGCAAAATATGGCTAAGTATAGGTATTTTCATGTGTGGGAAGACTTAGTCCCAAGACCCAAAGACCTTGGACCGGTCAAAACAATTGGACAAAAATATAACAGAGGCGTGTCGCGCTAAGAATGAGCAATACACACTAGAATTTGACACTTCAAAATTTTGGATTTTGCCACTGTTGCTCTAAAATTCGGGTTAGACCCATTTTCCATTTGATATTTCCCCCTGAACAAGAATACGAAATCGGATTTTCAGAATAATGTGCAGATTTTTAGATATATGGAAATTATGATTCCGGCACTTCCGAGACACATTTTCGGGCACTTTTTGGGGTCATTACAATATCTCCCCCTTGGGAACATTCGTCCCTAAATGTCAATGAAATGTACAAGAGAAGAGTAATTATAAAGAGACCAGCCCCAATAAGAATGCAACAACACACTTAAAACATCATTTTAAAAATCTCAACATAAGTGTAAAATCACCATGAACCTTTTCAATGTAAATATGAATGCATGCAAATGACTTAGGGACTGGAAAATGAGACATGAAATCACAAAAAGGGTTTGACATGATACCATATGCTTATATAGTATGAAAGAGGTACGAATATTATTTTTTTCATGCCCACTCTGGCTCCCCGAGAGGCACTATCGACTTGGCGTTCCAATGGGCCTTGACGAACGCTACGTCCTCATCAATAAACTTCTTTATCCCTTCCATCCAATACCTCCAGTGGGACCTTCTCCTAAGCCAACCTATCCTCCACAACACTCACAACCTCAAAGAGTTATATGACACTAGGTCAACAACATATTCCCTCAACCTAAAAGCATGAAAAATCGGACAAACCATAGCCATATCCCTTGGTAATTCCAATCCTTGAGCAACCTCACCAACCTTTCTCTACATTCTACAAGGGCTCACCATCCTAAACTCAATTGTCAACCTTAAACCCACCTAGTCCACTTGATACCATAAACCACCATCTCCCCCTTAGGAGACAACCTCCACTCTACCATCTCTTCACCCAAAACTTCCAACCCTAATAACACGGAATCAAGGCCTTGCTTAATCTAGGCCTATCCAGCCAAAGAAGATTTGGAACCATCAAGAATACTACACCACCATGCTCAACTTCTTCTACCTAATCCCCCAATCTAGCCAAATGATGGACCCCTCAAGTCACCTCTTACCACCTTCATCAACACATGCTAGGCTACTTAGAGCACCGACCAAAATATTATCCTTACTAGGGAAAAATGATGCACACTCATGTCATGATCCTTAAAGTATTCCAACCACCTTCTTGTTATCCTTTGGCCATACCTATCATATTTAGCAAACAACCTCTCATCCCCAGGAGTTATAACACTACCCCTAAATGATTAACAAGCTCTAAATAAATTAATGTTTCACCACTAGAGGCCACCTCCAACAAACCAAGGTAGGGTTTTAAGACCCTATTCAAGAAACCAATAAACATAGTCGGTGCATAAGTCAACCAAACAACTCCAACAATACTCAAATGTTCCCCCTAGCCCGGAAAGACACTTATCAATATCACCTACCCTCATCTTCACTTAAAGGCAAAACCCGAAACAAAGGTCAAACTTAGAGAAGTAACTAATCCATTGTAGTTGACCAAATAAACTTACCATCCTTAACCATCATATTAAAACCTTACGGGTTCCACACTCATCGGAAACACGATATGCAAGTAGCCAAACCACCTCAAAACCACCAATCCAACAAACTAAGTCCATCCAAAATAACAAGACAAGACCTTACGCAATAAGAACACGGGGAAACCCTTAGAGATCAATTGGACCTTAAAAGAAGAATAGGCATACCTCATTTGCTACCACTTGACAACCTCCCACTCAAAGACGGGTTCATAGGGAGTCAGATTCTAACTCTACAGGTTTTACTCTCTATGGGGACATAATGTGCATGCAACTAATCCACCCCAAGCATGACATCAATTCTACCACATCAACTCCAACAAGTCACAAGGCAAGACCTAAGACAATATGAACATGGAACAACACCTATAACCATTCTTAGAAACGATATACTCAACAAGAGGTAGACACCAAAGGTTCACTTAACAATTTGGGGCACACAAGAAGCCCATAAGCAACCCAAAAAAAGAATAATGCAAGGTATAGAGGAATCTGGATCCATCAAAATCAAAACCTTCAACTTACCCACAAAGCACCAAGCCAAGTCTAGTGGCCCCTAGAGGGATATGGTTGAGAATATCGGCGACCATCCTTATGATCTTTAGGGACCCACAAACAATGCCTCATCTTATGAACCATTCCACCACATCCGAAGATGCACCCGAACCGGCTAAGCAATCTCCCAGGTGGTACCTTCCACAGTTATTGCATGTAAGAGGAGCTTGCCAACCAGCACCTTCACCTTGATACTTGGGGTTGGCCACCCCATACATGGCAACCCTCTTGTTTGGAACAGCGCCGTACTCTTAACCTTGGAAGCAACCATCAAATAGAGCCCTCTTGGTCCTCTCACTTCTCCTCTTTCTAAGCTTCTCCCCCTCAAGTTGTTCGGAATAAATAATAAGGCGGGACAAATCCATATAACTAATCAACATAGCGGACCAACACTCCTTACTTACCAAGTTGGATACTCCCATCACGAATTTACTCATAGTAGACATTGGATCGGCCATCAATTGGGGGGCATATTTTGAAATTTTATTAAACTTCAGGGCATACTCCCTCACACTCAAAGATCCTTGTTTTGAGTTCACAAACTCCACCAATTTAGCTTTCTTAAGCTCAGGAGGGAAGAACTGATTAAGAAAAGCCACCTTTAACTCCTCTCATAGAACCACATTGATAACCCCTTTCTCTTCCATCCATTGATTAAACCATATTTGTGCTACCCCTTTGAGTTGGTAAGTCACTAACACCGTCTTTTCCTCATATGTAACTCCCAAAATAGCCAATACCTCGTAGACCTTATCAATGAACTCTTAAGGGTCCTCATAGATCCATAGAATTCCGGTGGATTTATCCTCATAAAGTCCCTCACTCAAGATGTCAGAGTTGGAGAATGAGGGGCTTGGGCCCCTTGGTTGGCTTGATTAGGCACAACTTGAGCTAACATTATAAGTGCATCCCGAAATTCTCCATGAGTCAGTTGTTCTTCGGGAGAGTGAGGTCTTCTTTCTCTTATGTTAGGCATGATCTAGCATAACAAAGAACAATTGTTATGGGGGGAAAGTTACTTCAACTTTATAGCACAACTTAGAACATGAAGAAGGGGAACATTTCCTAAAATGTCCCATAGCCTCCTATTCATAGTTGTGGTGAATAACACAACCAAGAATAAGACTCTAATCAATGCGGTACATTGGACTCTGAGGATTTAACAACCTAGTGCTCTGATACCATCTTTTTCATGACCCAAACCTAGGACCTAGACGTGACTGGTGAATGGGGAATCCGAAGGAACCCCAAACAAGCCTTATAGTATATCATTATACATCCTTGGTCGCGAAAGTAATTAAAATAACAATAAAAGATAAGCAAAAACAAGGAAATTAGGATTAAGGGTAGACTTCCATATCATAACATGAAGAAATAAGTGAGTCAAGGCATATAGTATAGATACATAATATGTCCCACAAAACCTCTACTACATAGATAAGAGCGGGGGTCACGTCAAACAACTCAGCTCACCCACATGGTCAATACATAAATAAAGGAAAGATAGCTTTAATACATAGCAAGAGATCATAAGAAATGTCCCCGAAATAGAGGACTTACCAACAAGCTTGAGAGACAATCGTACTAGCCACGTGGAGGAGGAGAATGATAAAGCGGTGCACCGGTTCCTACATGGTGACATCATGTTGGCATAAAGAATATGTTAGTACATTTGAATGCATAAAGTATGTGGGATGCAATGCAACAAAAGATTGGCATCATCAGCAAAATGCATAATTATAAGCAATGAATAATATACAAATAATATGACATGTATGAATGATGTTTGAATTAAAACCATGCTTACAATCCAAATCAACTTGTAGAGTTCATAATACATAGTGTGGGAAGAAATCTCAACCAACATAAAATAAGACCAAGTGATCTACAACTCAGAATCACGATGTCTAGCCCATATCGGAGGAAAGGGGAAAGTTAATTGTCAAGGTGAATCTCCTAATGACTAAGTGGATCCACTAAGCCTTATATGAACCGGATACTCGCCTCTAGTTTTTGGACTCGGTTACTCGCCTCAAGCCCTCATATTTAGGGTACCCGCTTCTTAGAGATTTGGGGACTTGCCTCTAATCCCTTCACCTGTAGTGGCACGTAGTTCTAAGACTTGGAGACTCGCCTCTAGTACACTCGGTGCTAAGTCTAATCCCATGGAATATATAAGATAATCATACTTTAATAACTTGCAATAAACATGGAGACATGGCACGAGTAGCTATCAATATCATTGACCTCAAATGGTGAGCCTAACTTCAATCATAGGAAGGGGTAATCATCAACATTACCTTTTCATTAACATCAACATCAAAGGCTCAAAAGAGGTATAATCTTAAAATAGCGGCGTAATCTGACCATACAACATCATCAACATTTTCATGATTTAAACACATCTTTAGAAAGCTCATAATCATCATAGTCACTTGAATCATAACTCAACCAATAGATCATAAAAACTTAAAGAATCTAAAAAGGCATTTTATCAAACACTTGGTGGGTGTGTAATGCTAGTGTAAAATCATTCAATTCAAGAGTGTCATCGTGCTAGCAAATCCAATGTTACTTGGTAAGACCCTCAAATAATATACATCAAAATCCTTCATCAAAACTTACTATAGATCTTAGATTCATAGCCCCAAACATAGTAAAACAATCACACTTTCATAAACCCCAACATAGTGTGCAGTGATTTTCATAATAAGACCCATGAGTAAAACCACTTTAAATCATGCAATTTGTAAGAATAGGAAGCTTGTGCATCATGGGTGAAAGGAACCCATGAAAGAAACCCACATATCTTTGCTTTAGAGATGAACTTGATGAAGATTGGAGATGGAGACTTGATGCTTGATTGAATTCCTTAAGATCCAGATAGGGTTTTGGCACTTGAAATTTGAGAGAAATATGTGTTTGAGTGAGTATCGGGAAATATCTTGTATGATATGAGGGCAAAATATGGCTAAGAATAGGTATATGTCACGTGTGGAAAACTTAGGCCAACAAAAACTAGATAAAAATAACATACTGTGTCGCTCCAAAAACGTGCACTACACACTAGAAATTTAACACTTTAAAATTTTGGGTTTTGCTACGGTTGCTCTAAAATTCGGGTTAGACCCATTTCCTACTTAATTTTTTCCCCCTGAACAAGAATATGAAGTCAGATTTTTGAAATAATGCATAGATTTTTTAGATATATGAAAATTATTATTTCAGACACTTCTGAAGCACATTTTCGGGCACTTTTTTGGATTGTTAAAAAGTCCTCCTTCTCTGATCCTCAGGGCGCAAGACTTGATCTTCAACTCGTAAAATATTTCACGACCCATCTGTATGTTCATAGAAAAAACTTCAGAAATCTACATCTCACTGGAATTTCCACAAAACCTCTTTCATGGTTTGTAGAATGCACTATGGCCCATAAAGGGTCTCGCATATTGTTAAAATTAGCAACTTCTACATTTTCTTCCCAAAATCAATGCCAACCCTGAAATCCTACAAACCAAACACAAAAACATATAAAACCCACTAAAATTGCTTTTAGAACACATAAAATTCCAAGTCTTAAGCATCAAAGTGATGTATTTTGACAGGTCATCAACATCCTCAACTTAAATTGTTGTTTGTTCTCAAGCGATGGACTCAATTTATAAAAGAAGTACAGTAACACACAAACCTCAACCACATGGAATACATCACATCAAAATTAACCACAGATACCCACACCACTTCTAAAACCACAATTAGATAGCTATTCAACAAACCAATATAGAGTAACGCATGCAACAATACAACTATGACAAATGAGGTACTATCAACAAGCCACAATAACTGAATAAGTCAAATGCTACCAATGCAATGCAAGTTCCCTTACATAGGAATTCCCATATTTCACTCTCAATGATATTTTCATGTATAATCTCTGGACTATGCAAAATCACTCACCCTCAAAAAAGATATTCAAGCATCATGCCCAATACCATAGGCTTGCCCCTATATTCATGACTAAGACCTTTGACTACTTGTACAAGGACCACTTTAGGACTTTATAGGCTTGTAACTTATGCTCAAGGGCCTTTGGTGTGATATTTTTGAAAAATAGTGACTAACGGCCCTCCTTGACACAACATTTTTTGACACTTTTGCCCCACCAATGTTGTTACTTTTCATCCCATTCTCCCTTTTCTTCTATTTCAAGTTTTTCTAGGTTCTTTCTTTTTATTTTTTTCAGCTCTTTACCTTGCTTTTAAATTTCATTTTTCTTTTTAGCTCATAACTAAGGCATCACTCATTTTTCTTGCGCCAGTACATGATTTTTCTCCTTTTCCATGTATCATTAACTTTTTCCCTCATTTTGTGTTTTACCCTTACACCAGCCACCCTCAATGTAGGCTTTTGGCCTGAGTTGAGGTACACAGTACCCATCATCAGAACCAGGGCCACTTTTGGTAGCAACCTTCAACTTAGGTTTTTTGCCTCAATCAAGGTGCATAATGTTTAGGGAAGGACCAGGGCCAATTTCAAGATTTTACAACTAATAAGGCTAGGTTACTTAAGTTTTTTTGCAAAGAATAGGTGTATGTCAGGCTCTAATATTAGGATCAAGGGATATTCTGCAAATTTGGTTTGTCATTTAGGCTAAGTGGACTTTTAAGAACAATTGCCAATGATCCTTTGCTAATTCAATTAATCTACAGTCTAACATAAAGTAATAGGGCAAGTTCTGAATTGACACACAACACATGAATTCAGCAAATTAAGATCACACTCACATGGAACTGATTACATTATCAACAAAAGACTTTGAGATCATGCTTGTTATCTCAACTTGTCCTCACTTACTAGAACAAGCACTATCAATACACTTAAACATGCATGGTTGTTGTCTAGACTAACTAATCTAAATTTTGTGGGTATCATTTTTCAAACAAAACACAAACACATACACATACCCCAGATATCAGTAGTATATGCTACAAATACTACCTAAACATAGTAATCATATAGGTTCAAAAGAAAATGAATATCCACGGGGAAAAAGAACACATGAAAGAAAACCCCTATGATTCAAAAATTGGGGTAGTTACGGACCCAAGCTACTCAGATTTCACTACGGCCTATAATTACCCACACCACATTGAAAAAGAGGTGCATTATAATCAATGCACACAATCAAAGATAAATAAAGTAGTGGGATAAAAATAAAACATACCTGGGCGCCTAAGCGCCAGTGTATGGGTGAGTTTGACCACCCTTAACCTGCATGGTGACCTCCTTAGTACTAGCACTTTGTCCGGAGGGGCCTGCACCCCTCACCCTCTCGAGCTCTCGATCATGTTATCCCTCTTCCTCTTATCTCGGTTCCCTCAAGACAAGCTCAAGCTCCTCCAGCTCAGTTAGCCCTACACATAGTAGTACAACATCTGGATTATCATCCGTGCAGGGCCTCTTCCCATGGAAGACTATGTTATCTCCTTATGAGCAAATAGATCTACCACCGGTACTAGGAGTATGGTCTTTGGTAGAGTCACAAGTGTTGGCAGTGTTTCTTTCATGTCGTCCTGGAGTAGATGGATCTCTATTTGGATGGCCATCATATCTACTAGCCAGGTCACGCTTAAGCTCTGTTGTACCCTCATCTCGAAGGTATCTATGTGGGCATCCATGGGGGAATGACGATCTTGAAGAGTATCGACTATGTATGCCTATATATGATCCTCTGACTCTAAAACACCTGGTGGACCCATGGCCTGGTTGCTGAACTAGCTAATTCAAGTGCGACTCAACATGTGATAATCTTTGCGCCATGGCTTGTATAGATACTACGGACAAATAAACCATATGTGCGGGTGCAACCTATGATGAAATGGACTGTGGTACAAGAGTAGTAGTAGTGGGCCCCCTCTTCTCATCTGCATCGGTTAGTGTGATCCTCTGTGGCTAAAGTAGTGGTGGTGGGTGGAACTCAAGTGGTGGCATTGGGGTGAATATCTCTTGTGTAGGTGCAGGATGGTGCGGTGCTTGCCAAAGCGTTACTGGGTTTTCCGCAGCCTTAATCAGGTTGGCATCCAAACTATGTTGCACCTTGATTAGTGAGCACAGTTAGTGTAGACTCTCCACCCTCGACTCTAGATTGAGTCTATAGATCTAGCATGAAAAGGGGATGGAGGTGACACGTTCAGTGCAACCTCATGGATCTTCTTAACTATGTGGCATGCCCAATCTATCTTGTAGCCAGCCAAGATATTGGCAACTAGTACTGCATGCTCTAGTGTTAAAGCATTATCAACAAAAGTCAATCGGATGCATGATCTAACAATTGCCCCCCAAAATTTGGCAGGGAAACTGAGAGAAACTTTGATAATAGGCTTCGAGTGAGTGGCTACCCATGGAGGCTCCAAACACTACTCAGCAATCAAATCGGCCATGCATATCACCTAGCCGACTCTACTTTTTGCATCTTTCATTAGGGTCAATGTCATGACCCAAGCCTAGGCCTAGACGTGACACGGTAAATGGTGAACCCGAAGGGACCCCAAACAAGCCTCTTCGCATATCGTTACACATCCTTAGTTGCGAAAGTGTACAAAAGACATATATAATAAAAGTAAGGGCAATAGGACTAAGGGAGAAACTTGAATAATCATCGAAGTCAAAAGTCAAGAGCCAAGCTTATACAAAGTACACACTTTGTCCAACATACACCTCTAAAACATAGAAAGAATGGGGGCCAAGACAAAGTAATCGGGCTCACCCTCATAGTCAAAGATAACACAAGATAGTGTCTCAATTCATAGATAATAGAGAAAAGACATAAACCAAAATCCCTGAAGTGGAGGACTCACCCATAAACTTTGAATAGCACCGCCTAGCCACGTGGAGGAGGATGATGATCAACTCGGGTACCAGTTCCTACATGGTGATATCATGTAGGCAAGAATATGCATTAGTATGTTTGAATATACCTAAGTATGTGGGATCCAATGCAACAAGAGATGGGCATCATAATCCAAAATTCAAGACAATAGACAATAGGCATATTACAGCAAGATGGCATGTATAATCGATGCATAAATAAATTATACTTAAGTATATAATGCTCATATAGAATATCATATGTGAAGAATGAGACCGAGGAAGCTATCCAAGGTATAAAGCCCTTGGTGGTTAATGGTGGTCGCACCCGACCATCCATGGTGGCGAAGTATAAACCTCTCGCATGGTTGATGGTCATTGCACCCCTCCATCCATGGTGACGAGGTATAAACCCCTCACATGGTTGATGATGGTCACACCCCAAACATCCATGTGACGAAGTATAAACTCCTCGCATAGTTACCCGGGCTCTTTTCCCCCCGGATCGAGCATGGTCTATTCAACACTTTATATAGGATTCATCATAGGCTCTAATGCATTATATCATGTAGGAATAAACATATACATAAGCTCATTTCATCATCATAACATCATCCATATCATATCTCATGCTTTGGACCTTCAATTCCTCAAGAAACAATAACCGGACATTTTATCAAACACCTTGGGGGTGTGTAATGGGGGTAAAAGAACATGCAATTTAGAGGTGAAATCATGCGAGAAAATCAGTGGTAAAACCTTTAATCAACACCTTGCAACACCCCCAAGACATTCACATCAAAATCCCTCATCAATTCAAACATTAGATCTAAGATTTGAAGCTCAAAACATGCTTAAACAGCCATACTTTCATATATTAAAATTACTTTGCTGTGAATTTCTTAATATTCAAGATCTACATGTAAAATCAACTTTAAATCATGCATTATTAAGTAAAAGAGGGTTTAGGCACCATGGGTGGAAGGACCCAATGGTTCAACATCACATACCTTAGCTTTTGTGAATTTCTTGAAGAAGACTTTAATGGAGATTTGAAGCTCGGGTGAGATCCTTGAAGAAATCCTTGAGATCAGCCTTGAGTTTAGGACTTGAATTTAGGGTTAGAAATGAGTCTAAGTGTTTGGGGAAATATTGGGAATGTTTCGGGGTGATATAGGGGTGAAATAAGGCTAAGTATAGGTGAAAATACATTTGGGAAAACTTACGTCCAACACTTAAAAAATCTGGGCAAACTAGGAAAAGACAGTGCAGGAAAACAACCTTTCCATGTTGTGGAGAGATCGCGGACCGTCTCTGGAAACCGCACCAAGTGTAAATTTCATAATTTGATTCCTTTGCTTCAAAATTGAGATAAGACCTTTTTCACCCTAATTTGGACCCCCTGAACAAGAATATGAATTCGGATTTTCGAAATTCCAAGCGAACTTTTAGATATATGGAAAACAAGTTTTCAATTACTTCAGAGGCACATTTTCGGGAACTTTTTGGGGTCGTTTCAGTCAAGTCCCTGGTCTACCCCATCATATGGTCGAACTTAACTATGGATTTTGGGTCAGGGAACTCTATCCAAAATAGCATATAGTGGATGGTGGTCTCCAAGATATCCATCTATAGGCCCCTCACTTTGGTCTGCATCAATCTGGGCTGAGCGATGGGCTTCTTTGCATATGATGTGTAGAACTCCCTCACCATGGTCTTGGAGTACCTTCCAAGTGATTTGGCTAACCACTACAGCCCATATCTTATCATAGTGTCTTGGAGATCGGGGACATTATCTAGACTATCTGGGATAACTCGAAGCTCCTATTCAATAGAGTGGGATAGCTTTCCCCACTCTATAGCCTACACGTCCTCTGTGTAGATGTCCTATATACCCGCAACATATCACCAACTGGTAAAAGCATCTGATGGAGATGGTGATGCCCACAGTCTAACAGAGGACTTTGTCTCTGACCCGTCGCCAAAGCCTAACTCCTCTCTTGACGGATTAATCTAAATGGAGTTGCTCCTATTTTTATCTCCCTCGTTAGACTGGGTCTGTCAGCCTCTAGTCAATTTGGACACTGATCTCCTCTAGTAATTCATTCAGGGTGGGGGTTTTACATTTTCCCCTAGGTGTGATCTTTGAGCCTCCACTAAATGGCCTTGATTTCCTCATATCATGCTTTCGAGGCCATCGTACCTGAAACATAGACATTTACGCACCTTGGTTAGCCCTAATAGATCAGAAACTGAAGTGCAAAAACAACTCAGACTTAGTTGCAGAAGGGTTTACTAACGCACCACTATGGGCCATAGTAGTAACTGCGAGCTGTAGAAGGCTCTTATAAAATAGAGTTCACAAATTTTTATTTATTGGAAAGGCATCTACGGGACCAAGTATGACACGCAAAAGGTTCTATGGGTCGTGGATTGAGTCGTTAGATGATTACAGTGTCTGAATTAATTTTAGGCAGGCATCCACGAGACCTTTCAATGAGCTGTAAAGTGTTCTACGACTCGTAGAAGGTCTCATCGAATGGGAATTTAGAAACTTTAGGTTTCTGGAATCTTATATGAGGGACAATTACGTCTCGTGAAATGTTCCACGGGACATAAAACACCCTCGTAGGTGGGAAAACTCAGTCACCTAAGTTTCTAAGTTCATCAAAATGGACCCATTATGACTTCTTTAAACCTATTCTACCAGCATTGAAGCAATACACACACATCCACATGATTCATAACACCACAACCAACACCCTAGCATGATGATTAGCACATCTACCCCATAAAACTGATTAAACATGCTTTCCCCACCCTTCTGACCCTATTTGAACAAATTAACAATAGAAGCACTTACCCATGTCATCACGCATCGAATATCAGGCATACAATCAATTCAATTGGATTGGTGGGTGATTACAAGGGTGTAAAACAATCATTCAAACATGGACAAAGGCAACTACACCAAATTTCGGTCCTAAATACCTATTTCAAGAACGAGCAACCATAATTTAACCAATAATAATATAAATTTGCACGCATGGTTTCGTGTCTAAATTAACCATACCTAACACGATTATTCAACCCAACCATATAATAATTGGTAAATCAATGATGTTTCAAGGACTAAAAACTTACCAAATTGAGTGATTATATTGTAGAAATCAAACGAGGTGAGGAGACTTTGAGAACCCTAGGTTGCCAGAAAAGTTCGTCGGAGAATGGGCTTTGTCCAGTTAGGTTTTGTAAATAAAGGCTTAAATAGGGTCAAAATATTTGACCCCAATATTTATAGTTTTACCGGGTTAGTCAACAACTAATGGGCCTGGATCTAGAAACACTATTACGAGCCGTAGAGTGTTTTACGGCCTATGAAGTATGGTATCCTAGATCATCCAAACCATAGTTTTCAGGACTAGGTTTCATAAACAAGCCTATGAATCACAGAATGAAGTACGATTGGTAGAGTTGGTCGTAGAGACCCCAACACTTTATCAAAACTTTAGAATCTTACCTGGGGTTCATGAACCCCATTCACCACAGGTAGTTGTTTTTACAGGCAGTAAAGTTGGCTCATGGACTGGAGTGCACAACCTTTTGCTTATTGGAAGTGTCTACGAGATAGTGTACGAGTCGTAAAGTGATTTATGGAACGTAGAAGTAGTCATAGAGGCACTTCGTGGTGCCTTTTTCCATGAATGGCTAACTTAGCCATGTACCTGCACATACTTCATAGCACACATTGTTACCGTATATACAACCAGTGCAATGTCCAAAATTACAACCCAAATACAATAAAATAAACTACCTATAAGTCCAAACTAAAAAATAAAATTACTACTACAGCTATTAGATCAAAAACCTTGGGTTGCCTTGCAAGTAGTGCCTGATTTTTATCGTCACGGCATGACGTGGAAAGATCAGTTACTCAAACTTACCAAGTTCCCAAGCCTCATTCTTCAAATCATCTGGCCTCTTCATAGATTGATAGATGTTGAAGGAAAATTCTTCATTATTTAATTTAAACTTCAGTTCACTGGCTTTCATATCTATTAGTGCTCGACTAGTTGCTAAGAATGGTCTTCTCAAGATGATTGGGACGTCAAAGTTGACTTCACAATCTAGGTTGACAAAGTCTACAGGGAATATGAACTTCTCAACCTTGACAAGTACATCATACAGTATCCCCAAAGGCTTCTTCATTATGTGGTCAACCATTAACAACGGAATGATCGTCGAGTGGGGGCTCCCAATCCTAGCTTCTTGAAGACCACAAGGGGCATTAGATTAATGTTGGCACCTAGATCACATAATACCCTTGTGAACTCCACATCTCCAATGGTGTATGGTAAAAGCATCAGAATCTTCTTGCTTTTTGACCAAGGACCTCGTAGAAATGGCCCTGCAATGTTGAAGCTATTAAGAGATCTCTAACTCACAGTGCACTTTCTTGTAACAAGGTCCTTCATGTACTTTGTATACCCTGGCATGTTCTCCAACACCTCAAGTAGAGAGATGTTGATAGAGAGTTGCTTCAACATGGAGAGAAAGTGCTTGAACTTGGCTTACTCCTCACTCTTTTTAATTCTTTCAGGGAATGGAGGAGGAAACCTAGGAATGGGCTTCAACTTCTGTGGAACATCAGCAGCTTCACTCACCCCATTCTTTCCATGATCATCTTTGGCATCCACATCTTTGACCGTAACTATCTCCTCTCAAACATCATCCTCATCAACTAGCATAGGTAGATCAATGGTGCTCTTGCCATCACGAGTAGCAACTGCCATACACTACCCTTCATTCATAGAATTCGAGACTATGTTTCTAGGAGTATACCTCTATGATAGTAATTAAGTTGAGTCGACACTTGACCAAACTATTGCTCAAGTTGTTTGATGGCTACATAATGAGACTCAATCTTGTAATTTATATTGGAGATCATATTTCATCCCCCTCAGAGTCTCATCTTGTTTCTCACTTTCTACAATAGGTGATCAACGAACAAACATCTCTTTACCTCCTAAGTTACAAGCACCTACGTCGTGGTTATTTGGTAACTATCTCTATGTCCCCAATCTATTTTTTGTCTTGGCCTCGATTCTGGTTGTAGAAACTCTGCAGTTGTCTCTTAAAGCTCCATCTTGATTGAAGCTCCGACCTTAGTTTCCTTGAACTTGGAACAAATAATCCTGATTGGACCCTTGGGCGTTAGTCTGAAAACCGCCCATCTGATTAGCAATAAAACAATTGTTGTCCTCATACTAGGCATCATCATAAATGGGTGCGCGCGAAGGCTGATAACCAACTGCATTGACTTGTTCTTGATTCTACTTCATCATCACCTCCATGCCTATACAGATTTAGGTAAGCTCTTGCATAATCTCTTTATTTATCTTATCTTGCTAGAAACCAATACTGACAGCGCACGAACTTTTGGTAGATGCTCTATCTCTTTGCCCCCATGCATGATTTCTCTTGACCACTCTCTCTACCCATTTAGCAATCCTTACAAATGGTTGATCTAAGAAGATTCCCCCCATAATTGTATCAACATAAGCTTGACTATTTTAATTATGGCACGGTAGAAAATCTCGACCAAGGCATCACAAACATTTTTGTCATCCAGAACACTCCTCAAGCACTTTGTAAATTGTTCTCATGTAGTACTGACAGAGTCACCAGGAAGTTGGTCAATGTTGTCGATCTGAACTTTCAACTTGAGCTTCTTAGATCATGTGTAGTACCTCTCCAAAAAGGCCTTCTGCAACAAAGCCCAACTAGTGATCAAACTCTAGGGGAGCTTAGATAGCCATAATGTTGCATTGCTTGTAAGGGATAATGGGAAGACACAAAGTCCCACAACATCTATATATAGATTCTATGTTCCCGTCACACTCTTGTGAACAACTGTAATGTTGTGTAGATGGCTATAAGGATCCTCCAATGGTAAGCCCACAAATAGCCCATGGTTCTACAACATCTGAAGAAACCCACTCGAAGCCATGAACTTTATGTCAGCCGATAGTGGAGGCAACATAGTAGGTATGGTCACATCTATAGCCATAGGATTTAGCTAATATTGAATCCACTATTAAGAATAGGCATTGAAGTCATGTTGTCATGGAGCAATGTCCTCAAGAAGAGGTGGGTTCTCATTGTCAGCATTATCAGTCTCATTCTTGTACAGAGTTGCATTTGCCGACCATTGTTGGATTTATCTTGGGCCATTCTTCTCAATGTTCTCTAGATCTCTAGGTCAAACAGAGTCAAGGGTCTTTGTCGACTTCACGTGTTGGACATATACTACACCTACACCCTGACAAGAAACTAAAACACCAAAAAATGTAAAATGAGGGAAATAAGGATTAATGCCAAATCAGTTCAATTAAACAAGTTTAGCTATATTCCCAGGCAATGGCGCAAAAATCATGATGTCGCCCAAGTTGCACCTCCTTTTTGAGGATAAAACAATAGTTGTCAAGAAATAGAACCTAACCAAGGCTAGGGTCGAACCCAAGGGACCACTATAGACTTAGATGAATTCAATTGTAGCAATTTGAGTGATTAACCAGCTTATCTCCCCGAGGGGGGTTTATAATAATAAATAAAAAGTAATCCTAACTAACACAAGTCTTTTACCAATATGGAGAGAAACTAAGGTATTGTGTTCCCCGTGATTCCTTAACTCAGTATCATCGGATAACCTAATTCTTTTCTAGGGTGTAGCATGAAGGAAGATATGTTAAATTCATCAAACCCTTTGACCCAGGCAAGAGACAAATTTTACTAAGTGACTTGGTCCATCTCAGCTGTGTGACATTACTCACCCTTACCTATTATCCCAATACAACCTTCCCTTGGCCCAGTTGGGTTGATTAGAGAAGAACATATCAATTAAATATTGTTAATTAATCCATTTCCTATTCAATACTAATGTTGCCCAAGATACACCTCCTTTTAGAGGCTAAAGCGGTCATTATCAAGATATATAACCTAACTAAGGTTAGGGTCGAACCCACAGGGAATACGTAGACTCAAGAAAATTCACCAATATGCAATTTAAATAATTAACCAACTTAATTCTCCAAATGGGGGTTTGCAATAATTAATGAGAAAATAAAACTATCATAAAAGATAAATAATGGAGAAAAACTAGAGTATTGTTTTCCCCATCATTCCCCAACTCAGCATTACTGGATAACCTAATTCTTTTCTAGTGTATAGCATGTAGAACGGTAATTTATATTCACCAAGCCCTTTGGTCAAAGGTGAGAAGTGAATTTCACTATGTGACTAGGCCCATCTCCATAGTGTGCATTACTAACCATTACGTATTTGTCCCAGTACAACCTCCCCTTGGCCCAATTTGGTTGATTAGATGAGAACTCACCAATCGAATCCTGATAATTAATCTTTTTTCCTATTCATTACTACCTTTGTCCAGTCAATAATACTAGGCGGGTTCTACTGTTGGCAACCACTAGAAAACATGCAAAGCAAAGAGAATTAATTAACACATGCATATACACCTTCCAAGAATTATGAATTATCCAGCTTTACTTTGTCAGTTCTTCATGGTTCCCACACCCCTAGTTGTGGATTTAGCTACTCATGCTATGTGCAGATGAAGGAATTATGAATTGAGAAGACATAATGGAAAACTTAGACAAAAGAATTAAAAACAAGCAATCTAAATTCAATGAAAATCAAAAGACCGAATTAAACCACAAGTGTTCTCAAAGTCTCTCCAATATGATCCTACAATTTTCTCTCTCACAATATTGATTTCTTTGGGAACTAGGCGAAAACTTTTGAAAAATAACCAAAAAAATCCTATTTATAATAATAAAAATTCAAGTCCTAAACAAAATAGAAGAACTGGTCGACATGCCATACCAATGATACTTTATGACCCTATTGCCTTCTATGGCCTATAATCAAGGTCTTGTACTCTACTACTAGAATTTTGGACTTCAACTCTATGACACCCCTCTCCGACTCATAAAGTTATTTACGACTTGTAAAGGGGTTACATCTAATGAAATTCCTGTAAGTCCAATTCTCTGATCCTCAGGGCATGAACCCTCTTCTACAACTCATAAACTCATTCACAACTCGTCTGCATGTTCAGAAAATAAATTTCAGAAAAAAGCCCCTCACTGGAAATATACACGAAACCTCTCTACGGCCTGTAGAATGATCTACGACCCATAGAGGGTCTCGTATGACAACAAAAATGAGCAACTTCTAGACTTTTCCCCTAAAATCAGGACCAACATGTAATCATGCAAGTATAAACACAAAAACATATTAAACCAACTAACATCGCATAGGGAATACACAAAATTCTAAGTTTTAAGCATCAAAAGTGTTGTATTTTAGCAGTACATCAACACCCTCAACTTTAAATTGTTTCTTGTCAAGCAATGAACTCAATCTAAAAAGAATATAGTCATACACAGACCTCAACCCAATGGCATACACCACATACATCTCTGACTCAAATGCACATGCAAGCTTTTCAAAACAGGATCAGATTGCTATCTAGCAAACCAATGCGAAATAGCACATGTGACAACACAACTATGACAAGCAAGGTATTATCAATGTCATGCCCCAAAGTCCCGTTAGGGCGGACTAGCACCCGTTGTCGATAAGGCTCGGGAGAATCAACCTGTATCTGTGCATTTTCTATATATACTATGAAGGATTTCTACGTTTGACATGCCTTTAATAAGATAAAAAGAGATAACAAGCCAAAAAGAAATGTATATGACTAGGCCGTTGGAGCCCTAGTGTCTATAGTACAAGACATGACTTCACTTTGTTTTACATAGTCTACAAAGCCTCCAAATAAAGAAAACATCTGATAAAGGTCGGGACAGGCCCCGCCTCAATAAACTGTGCAATAAAAACATGTGAGCTCTAGACATATACAAGCCCTGAAGCAATCGGGAGCTTAGTGATAGCCGTTGAATATCCTGTACTCCTACTGGGTAGATCTACTAGCACTTGTACCTGTAGCATGAAATGCAGGCCCCCCGTAAGGGATGTCAGTACGGGATAATATGCTGAGTATGTAAGGCAGGATATACTATATAATAAGTAACAACTCAAATGAAACCATGCATTTGTGGAAGATCAGGGACCACCCTTAGTTATACTGTGGAATCA
>JAOTQR010092386.1:21542-32187 GCA_025774065.1 Solanum ossicruentum | reverse complement strand
GACACCACATGCTCTAGGAATGCAAACTCTTTCAACCAAAATTCGCATTTAGCAAATTTAAAAACAATTTCTCATCCCTCAAAATTTGCAACACCACCCTCAAATGGTTCACACGTTCTTTTTCACTTTGGGAATAAATCAATATGTTATCTACGAAGACTATCATAAACATATCAAGGTAGGATTTAAAAACCCTATTCATGAGATTCGTAAATATCGCCAATGCATTAGTCAAACTAGATGACATCACCACAATTTCAAAATGCTCATACCTAGTCTGAAAAGTCATTTTGGGAATATCACATTCTTTCACCCTTATATGGTAGTATCTTGACTGAAGATCAATCTTAGAAAAATGACTAGTCCATTGTAGTTGATCAAATAGGTCATCTATCCTTGATAGAGAATACTTGTTCTTTATAGTGACCTTATTGAGGTTTCGGTAGTCGATGCACATTTTAATTGAGCCATCTCTCTTTCTTACAAACAACACTGGTGCATCCTAAGGCGACTTACTAGGCCATATGAAACCCTTCTCCAACAAATCTTTCAATTGGTCCTTCAACTCCGTTGGGGCATACGGTAAGGAGGAATGGATATGGGTTATGTATCAGGTAAGAGGTATATACCATAGTCTATTTCAGGAGGAACACAGGGAAGCTCATTGAGAAAGACATCAGTAAACTCATTGACCATCGGAATCGACTCAATAGTAAGGACTTTGGACTCAACCTCCCTAAATGTCACAAGATGGTAAATGCAACCTACAGAAATCAATTTTTGGGCCTTAAAACAAGAGATGAATCTACCCTTACCGAATCATGACCTTCCCACTCAAAGACTGGCTTATTAGGAATTTGGAACCTAACTTTACATGTTCTACAATTAATGGAAGCATGATATACATGTAACCAATCCATCCCAAGAATGATGCCAATATCCACCATGTCAAGAAGCATGATATACATGTAAGCAATCCATCCCAAGAATGATGCCAATATCCACCATGTCAAGTTCATAAAATCACAAGGGAAGACTTTATGTAATATAGACACGGAATAAACCCTATAGACTTTTCCAACAATAATGGACTCACAATAGGGGTAGACATCTTACGGGGTTCACACAATAATTTGGAGCACATAAGAAGCTTAGTAGCAACAAAAGGAGAAATGAAGGAAAGGTTGGCAATCAGATCTAACAAAATATACACATCATAATCAAAAACCTTTAATATACCAGTAACAACATTAGATACCTCATCCACTCCTTGCCTCCCTTGAGAGCATAAAATCGATTGGGATGTGTAGCACCCCTTGTTGTCCACCTTGAGCTCTTTGATCAACATGAACACCTTGTTCTTGAGGACGACCATCCTTGCCCTTGTTTTGAGCATAAGGGCATTCAACAAGCTTGTGGCCTACACACCCACACCCATAACATGCATTTGAATCCCTTAAGCACTTGCCATGATGATTCTTTCTACATTTTTGGGCATCTTGGAAAACTTGCCCTACCATTGCCACCTTGGAACCTTGGGTTAGGCACCCCATCATCAGCAAATATCTTGCTTGGAGCATTAGAGGACCCTTGGCCTTGAAATTTATGACCTTGTTGGAAACAACCACCCTTAGCACCTTGGAAGCCACCATTAAACGGAGTCCTCTTGGACTTTCCACTTTTCTTCTTCCTAATATTTTCCCTCATAAGTTGTTCGGTGTAGGTCATGAGTCGAGATAGGTCCATATCACCCAAAAGCATAGCGGTATGACACTTTTCAATCACCGAGTCAGACACCCCCAACACAAATTTGTTCATACTTGCCCTAGGATCGGCAACCAAATGAGGAGCATACTTTGAGAGTTTGTTGAATTTGAGGGAATACTCTCTCACACTCATAGAGCCTTGCTTCAGATTCATTAATTCCATCATATTGGCCTCTCTCAAATCAATAGGGAAGAAGCGAGTGAGAAATGTGGCCTTGAATTTGTTCCACGGGATCGCATCATTGTTCCCCATCTCAAGTTTCCATTAAGCAAACCAAATTTGGAAACACCTTTGAGTTGGTAAGCCGCAAGCTCCACTTTCTCTTCTGAATTCACCCCCATAAGTGCAAGCACCTTATACACCTTATCAATAAACTCTTGGGGTTCCTTTTCCAGTTTGGAACCACAGAACTTCGGAGGGTTCATCCTTGCAAAGTCCCTCACCCTTGAGGCTGGAAGCATGGGGGGCTCGGACCCCTTGATTCAATTGGTTGGTCATTGTATGTGCCAACATAAAGATGAAATTCTGTAACTTAACTTGCATAGCCCCTTCTTCTTGAGGAGCTTGATGGGACAGACCCTCTCAGATGTGCGGGCCCTTTGTGGTCTCTCTCTTGTTAATGGTATGATCTAAAAGAGCAAAAGACCATTTATTAGGGAAGGAGGCCTTATCTTCGCATCTAAAGCACAATATAGATCATGAAGAAGTGAAACATTTCCTAAAATGCCTTATACCCTCATATTCATAGTTGTGGCGCGCTTCACGACCACAAATAAGACTCTTATTGACGCAGTGTGTTGGATTTTTGATGACCATTGCCAACCTAGTTCTCTGATACTGTCATGACCCAAGCCTAGAGCTAGATGTGACAAGGCAAATGGGAACCCGAAGGAACCCAAACAAGCCTCTTAGTATATCACATACACGTCCTTAGTTGCAGAAGCAAAATAAGATAACTAACAAGTAATAATAAAGATAACTAATAAGTAATAACAACTCATAAGGGAAGGGGGACTAAGGGAGTCTTCCATAAAAGTATAAGCGTAATAGGAGTCAAGCTCAACAATACAAAACATCTCAATAAACAACAATACCTCTACTAGTAGATGAGAAAGGGACCAATACATCCCACGGGCTCAACCTCATAGACAAGTGTCCAAAATATACATAATAAAGTCTTAACATAACTATAAAAGAAGATAGATATTGTCCCCAGATATGAGGACTCACCAAAAGCTAACTTCCACGATCCGATTAGCCACATGGAGGAAGATAATTAATAAGAGCTCTGGTTCCTACATGGTGACATCATGTAGGCATAGAGTATGTATTGGAACTTGGAATGTACTAAATATGCAGAGTGCAATACAATAAGAATCATAAGCCATAATAAACAAGATGCTTAATCATAATCAATGGACATAAGCTCAATATGACACGAATAATAATTCATAGGATAAAACATGCTTGAGAATAATCATACTTGCATAACTTGTTCAACACAATGAGTGACATGAGTAGCTCAACCAAATACCATGTATTAGAGGGTGAGGTATATAGAATTGGTCATGACCCCTTCTAGTAGGTAATGGATAGTACATGGTATGGAGTCGTACATGAGGGTAAGTTATGTAACATAGTTCATGACCTCTTTATGTAGACATTTGCCTTATACTAGAGGGTGAGGCATACAACATGATTCATGACCTTTTCTAGTAGGCTTCACATTTCAAATGAGAATACATCATAGAGTAAGAACTCAAGAATTAACTTGTAGATCATGGAATCTCTTCATGAGTTTAACACATGCTTGGGAGCTCATAACTTATAATAAAAGCACTTGTCATGACCAATATCTTTTCAAAATCATACCATAATATATAATTGGGTTTAACCCACTTCATAATATCCAAAATGATTCAATGTCATGAATGTAAATTCCATGTATGATGTGAGGAAAGCATGGGTAATTAAGATTCAAATCTAAAATCAACAATACAATATAAAATATAATTGAAATCATAATTAAATTCTCATTTAAGATCATAATATAATCACCCATGCATAAGCAAGTCTTTTAAAGGGACATGCATATTCATAATTTCATAAACCCAATGTAATTAACCATAATATAGTTTAAATCAACTTATGATCATCAAATAAGTATAACCCATACACTAATTGAATTTAAGAAATCACAGGATTCAAAACCCCAAATTAAAGTTAGCAAAATTCATGAAAGTGCTAGAAAGGGTTTGGGCCTCTTTGGTTGAAAAGGAGCCAAAGATCAAACTCACATACCTAGACCCAATGGAAAACACCCATGAGAATTTGAAGAAGATTTGAGTTAGTCTTGAATCCCCAAGCTTGAATCTCACAAGTGTTCTTGAGAGAAGTTTAAGAGTGAGTGTAGAATGAAAGAATGAGTTGAAAAATTTGAGTAGGGTTTTAGGTTATTAGGAAACCTTAGAATAGCATAGGAAGTCCCAAAAAATCATTATAATAAATTAAATTTATGAAAATAACATTAATGAGACAGATAGAGCAAGTTCCCGTGGCCACTACACTTTTGGGTACACGGCCTATGTGGTACTACACGATTTGTGTACCTGGCCATGTACCCATACTTAGATAGATATTTGGAAGTTGGAATTTGGCTTCAACACTTAGGAAAATTTAGGTAAAGTTCACCTGTACGGAGAGCACCATGAGCCATGTGGAGTCCCACGGTTTGTGTGGATGCCCATACCTTAACACTTGAAGAATTTTTGATGGTGGGGATTACCACGACTGGTCTCAAGGCCAGTGAGGCCTACCACAGTCCCTACAAAGGGCCGTGATACCAACCTTGAAACTTTTCCCAACTTAGAAGGCTATACAGTCAACGCCACTGTCATTGGCAAGCCACATGGCTAGTGCTATTGGCCCTACCACAATACTTAGGCCAAAAGTATTCATTTCTAGATTAAGGCTATCCACACGGCCCTTGAGATTCCACATGGCCCATATGGGTGCTCGTGTGGGAACACTGCACTAGACGATTTTACGAAAATGACCATAACTTCTTCACGAAAACTCCAAATGATGTGAAACCGGATGCTTTTGACAGCTAACTCAAAGAGCTTCAATTTAGTTGTCGTAGTACACCTAATTCATTTTGTGCTAATAGATATGATCATTTAAATTGAACCCTTCTACCAAAACATATGGAAACTTAGCTAATGGAATAAATTTGAACTTGGCTTGACGTAAGAGACACATGATGGCCCTAAAGCACATAAATAAGCTTGGATTGAAGGCTTGCAAATGAACTTAGTTTGGTTTTGAAGGTTCCGTTCCAATCTCACAACTTGCGGGGTATTACATTCAATATAAGAGACTTATAATGACCCTAAAGCACATAAATAAGCATGGATTGAAGGCTTGCACATGAACTTAGTTTGAGTTTGAAGGTTCCATTCTAATCTCAGAACTTTTGGGGTATTACATTCCCCCCTCCCCCCAGGATCATTCGTCCTCGACTGAGAAACAAACCAGCTTGAAGGACTTGACTTGATCATGGAACATTCAAACACAAGATACAATGCATATTTCATCACTTGAAAGTCATAAAGTCATTAGAATACATACCAAATGTATTCAAATCATTCAAAACATCTTTAAAATATATTTTTGTGCACATGTATGCATGTAATATCATAAAACTCAAGAGTGGAAGAATTTAGGTCACTTAGAATAGGAAGAACCTAATACCATGAGGCTAAGTAGAATGGAAGAGGTATGGGTATCACTTTTTAAAGTCCACTTCGACTTCCCAAGTGTTCAAATTGATGATTCCTCCAAAGGACTTTGATGGATGCCACATCTTTGTTTCTTAACCTCTTCACTTGCCTATCCAATATTTCTACCGTGACCTCCTTATAGGTCAAGTTATCCTCCACAATGCCTACAACCTCCAAGGGTACTATAGCACTTGTGTCACCCATGCACTTCCTCAACATAGACACATGGAAGACTGGATGGACCATACTCATATCCGTAGGCAACTCCAATTCATAGGCAACGTTACCAATTCTTCGCAAAATCCTATAGGGTCCACAAATCTTGAACTCAATTTTCTTTTCTTGACAAACTAGACCACACCCTTCATTGGTGAGACTTTCAAGTATACCCTATCATTAACATTAAACTCAAGGTCTCTCCTCCTTATATCAAAGTAGGACTTTTGCCTAACTTGAGCATCATCAATCTCTTTCTTATCAACCTCACCTTCTCCAAAGATTCCATAACCAAATCCCAACCTAATAAAGCTATTTCCCCCACATCAAACACCCAACCGGGGATCTACAATGCCTATCGTGTTAGGCTTCAACGGGAGCCATGCCAATGCTAGAGTGGTAGCTATTGTTATAAGCAAACTCAATGAGTGGAAGATGTTCATCCCAGCTACCCTTGAACTCCAAAACACAAGCCCTAAGCATATCACCAAGAGTTTGAATTATCCTTTCGGCTTGAAAATCCGTTTGAGGATGAAAAGCCGTGCTAAGCTTGACCTTGGTGCCATGACCCTTTTGGAAGGATCTCCAAAAATGAGAAGTGAATGGAATACCAGAATCTGAAATAATAGACAACTGACACCATGCAACCTAACCAACTTATGAATGTATATCTTGGCATGATCCTCGGCACCATAAGTAGTTTTAGCGAGTAGAAAGTGAGCCGACTTTGTCATCTTATCAACGACAAACAAAAATAGAATCAAAGTGCTTCCTAGTCTATGTCAAACAAATCAGAAAATCCAAGTTGATCTCTTCCCACTTCCAAGTAGGAATTTCTATGTTTTGGGCTAGGCCACCCAACCTTTGATGTTTGGCTTTCACTTGTTAGCAATTGTGACAACCGGCTAAAACAATATCCCTTTCCATACCACCCTACTAATAAATCTCTCTCAAGTCTCTACACATTTTCGTGGAATCGAGATGAATAGAGTAGGACGAATTATGTGCCTCTTTCAAAATCAACTCTCTAAAGTCATCAACATTAGGCACACATAGTCTACTTTGGTATATAAGGGCACTATCTCCCACTTGGGAGAAAACCTCCACTTTATGATCCTTCACCAAAGCTTTCAATTCTAGCAAGTGGGGTGAAGGTTTTCTTTGGATTTGACCTCTTCAATCAAAATAGATTTGGATCCATCAAAAACCACCACACCTCCAGTATAACTTCATTCAGCCTAACCCCCAACCTAGCTAACCGGTGAACTTCTCTAGCCACCTCCTTAATACCCTCATCAATATGAGTTACACTTCCCATGGGCACTCTACTTAAGGCATCAACCATAACATTAGCCTTGTCGGGATGATAGTGCACACTTATGTCATAATCCTTAAGGAGCTCTAACTACCTTCTTTGTCTAAAATTAAGATCCCTTTATGTTAACACATATTGGAGACTCTTATGGTCGGTATATACGTCTACATGAACCCCATACAAGTAATGATGCCATATTTTCAAAGAAAATACCACAGCCGCTAATTCAAGATCATAGGTAGGATAATTACACTCATGCACCTTTAGTTGCCGAGAAAAACATGCTATCACCTTGAAATTTTGCATCAATACATACCTCAAACCAATCCTTGAGGCATCAAAATAAACCACAAACCCTTCTAACCCTTCTGGTAAAACCAAAATAGGAGCGGAGATAAGCTTATCCTTCAAAGTTTGAAAACTCCTTTCACATTCATCGATACAAACAAATTTTTCTTTCTTTTGTGTCAATTTTGTCATAGAGGAAGCAATTGAAGAGAAACCATTCACAAATCTCTGGTAGTACCCCTATAAACCCAAGAAACTCCTAACATCCATTGGAGTCAAGGGCCTAGGCCAATTCCTTATCACTTCCATCTTCTAAGGATCCACTTTAATCCCATCACCCGACACCATATGCCCTAGGAATGCAACCTCTTTCGACCAAAATTCACATTTATCAAATTTAGCAAACAATTTCTCATCCTTCAAAATTTGTAACACCACCCTCAAATGACTCACATGTTCTTCTTTACTTCGGAAATAAATCAATATTTCATCTATGAAGACTATCACAAATATATCAAGGTAGGGTTTAAAGACCCTATTCATGATATCTATAAATAACCCGGATGCATTAGTTAACCCAAATGACATCACAACAAATTCAAAATGCTGATACCTAGTTCAAAAGGAGATTTTGGGAATATCCTACTCCCTTACGCTCATTGGTAGTATCCGGACCGAAGATCAATCTCAGAAAAATGGCTAGCCCCTTGTACTTGATCAAATAGGTTATCTATCCTTGGTATAGGATACTTGTTCTTTATAGAGACCTTATTGAGGTTCCGATAGTCAATTCACATTCTAAGTGAGCCATCTTTCTGTTTCAGAAACAACACCGGTGCACCCCAAGGTTACTTGCTACGCCTTCTAAACCCCTTCTCCAACAAATCCTTCAATTGGTCCTTCAACTTATTTAACTCTACCCAGGCCATACAGTAAGGAGGAATGAAAATAGGTTATGTATCATGGAGGAGGTCTATACCAAAGCTTATTTCCCTTTCGGGAGGAGAATCAACAAGCTTATTGAGAAAGACATCGAGCAACTCGTTGACTACCGGAACCGACTCAATTGAAAGGACTTTAGATTCAACATCCCTAAACTTACAAAATGGTAAACGCAACCTTAGAAATCAATTTCCGAGCCTTAATACAAGAGATAAATGTACCCTTAACCATCGAGTCATGACCTTCCCACTAAAAGATGGGGTCATTAGGAATTTGGAACCTAACTTTATGGGCTCTACAATCAATAGAAGTATAATATGCATTTAACCAATCCACCCCAAGAATAATGTCAAAATCCACCATGTTAAGTTCAATGAAATCACAAGGCAAGACTTTATGTAACATAGACAAGGGAAAACCTCTATAGACTTCCTAGCCATAATGGACTCACCAACGGGGGTAGACACCTCATAGGGTTCACACAACAATTTGGAACACACATGAAGGTTAGTAGTAACAAAAGGAGTAATGAAGGAAAGAGTGGCACCCGTATCTAATAAAGCATACACGTCATAATCAAAAACCTTCAACATACCATTAACAATATCAGGTACCTCATCCACTCTTTGCCTCCCTTGAAGAGTATAAAATCGATTATGACATAGACCACCCCCGTGTTGCCACCTTGGGCCCTTTGATCAACATGAGCATCTTGTACTTGAGGATGACCATCCTTGCCCTTATTTTGAGCATAAGGGAAATCAACAAGCTTGTGGCCTACTCTCCCACACCTAAGGCAAGCATTCAAATCCCTCAAGCATTTGCCACTGTGATTCATCCACACTTTTGGAACCTAGGATTATTCATCCCACTATTACCACCTTGAAAACTTGGGTTAGGCACCCTATCATTAGAAAACCTCTTGTTTGGGGCACTAGAAGACCCTTGTCCTTGCAATTTGTCACCCACAAGCATAGTTGTGCAACAATCTTCATTCACCAAATCGAAATTTATTCATTCTTGCCCTAAGATCGGCAACCAAATGAGGAGCATAGTCTGAGAGCTTGTTAAATTTGAGGGAATACTCCCTCATACTCATGGAGTCTTGCTTGAGATCCATAAATTCCATCATTTTTTCCTCTTTTAACTAAATAAGGAAGAAGAGGTTAAGGAAGACGGCCTTGAATTCCTCCCAAGGAATGGCACCATTGTTTCCCATATCCAATTTCCATTGAGCAAACCAAATTGAAGAAGCACCTTTGAATTGGTAAGCCACACGCTCCGCTTTCTCTTCTGAAGTCACCCCCCGTAATTGCAAGCACCTTATAATCCTTATCAATAAACTCCTGGGGATCCTCATTCGGTTTGGAACCATGAAATTCCGGATGGCTTATCCTTGTAAAGTCCCCCACCATTGAGGCTAGAGTAGGAACATAAGGAGCTTGAGTCCCTTGATTCAATTTATTGGTCATAGCCTATGCCAACAGGGTGATGGCAGTCCAGAACTCAACTTGATTAACCCATACTCCTTGAGGATCCTGATGAGCCCGATCTTCCTTGGATGGGCGGGCCCTTGCTCTCTGACATGCCCCGGGAGGGTACCCTAGATGTTACTGGTACTCGGAGACTATTGCTAGCCCCCAAACTAACCACTCATTCTCTTTGCCATCTTTCAGTCAATTCATCAGCGGAAAAGAAATGATATAATGAATATAAATGTTATCCTAACAGTGGGCTCATACTATCAATATCAGTCTATCAAAAAAAACATGGTAGATAACAAAAATCTCAATATAAAAAAAGAAGTATGAGGGAAAAGAACCCTCGACATCAATATCAACATTTACGTCTATATCTATGAAGCCTCTATACTATCGTCTAAGACGGTATCATGATAGGCCATGGCTACAACCTATTAAGTAAAATACTATCCAATTATAAAAACAAATATCCTTCGAATGTTGAGGATGACTCACCACTTTCAGGAATGACGAGCTCTGAAACTCAATGATCGGGCTCCTGAAGACCTTGGTCTATCGAATCTGATCATAAAATGATGCAGCGCTAGAGAGGCATTAGTAGGTGGAATGTATTGTATGTAAAACGGGCTAAGAAAAAGGAAACAGTATAATTGGCACTCATTAATCACTCAACCTCACCTCATATATAAGCGACAAGACTCTATCACCTCACTAGCTGTCAAACGTCAAACCTTCACATCACATCTGAGTTCTATTATCATGAAACCTATCTGGGAGTTTCTATAACTGACAACCACTATCTATGAGCTGGTAGTGATACAACAAAGAGATGTTATTGCCACATCCGTCAGTAC
>JAOTQR010092386.1:0-21442 GCA_025774065.1 Solanum ossicruentum | reverse complement strand
TTTCTATAACTGACAACCACTATCTATGAGCTGGTAGTGATACAACAAAGAGATGTTATTGCCACATCCGTCAGTACTTTGCGAGGGTAAAGGATGAGTTTGTCAATGGATCCAAAAGTCTGTCAGGTCCTCTTTTGGGACAAAGGAAACATCCGTTTTCACAATTCAATCCTCTCCTAAGCTGGCCATGTAGTTAATAGGTTTGAGTGGGACACACTTTTACCCATTTCAATACAAATACTCCTCCCATGACTCAATATGCTCATAAGTCTTTCAGTCCATCAAGAACTCTCATCACCCAACCTCTACGGGCAAGACTATCTATCCAATCTAAGGGGATTTTTTTTCCTATTCGACTCTATTAGCAAAAATTTCAGCTATCACAGTCATCCACACACTTAATTCAGGATGCAGACTCAGTCTGACATCAGTCTCAAATATTTAAGGCTCTAGACATTCCCTAAGTTCATTATTCAAGTCATTATAGAGAGGAAATTTTAAGGATCCAATCACAATCACATAGTAATGAAAATATACAGTAAAGGTAAGCATGATGATCATCACTTCATGATATAAATTGTAGTTTAAGGAAATGAAAACATACATTCAAGATAGTGTACAAGAATTAAAACAATTATTTAAGAATTTGGAGGAATTTTTCAAGAAACTTTCAAGAACTCCTAAATCAAGATTCTTGTCATGAACTCAGTCATCTTAACTCAATCTTGGCACATGGGAGGTCAATCCTGTGCTTTTGGGTAACCTTGACATACCTGGGAATGACGAATCTTTGAAGAATCTTGAACTCCCCTCTGAAACGCTTGCTTTCCTCTCCTTTTTTTCTCTTAGAATTAGCGTAGAATTAATAGACTTAGAGTAGTTTTGAGTCTAAAAATCCTTTTGTAATAATTATACTTCAAAATTCGTGTGGGGGATATAAAAATATGTCGGGAAGGACGAAATTGCCCTTCCCAAATTAAAATGAAAAACTGCTTCTCCCATGCACTAGTGTAAAAATACACTTTTTCGCGAAATTTGATTTCCATCAAATTTTTGAAATAAAACTAAAGTGAGTTTCGCGTCCTTTCCACATCGCGAAAGGAGCATGGAAACCTCACTATTTTAAGCTCACTTTGGAAAAATTGATTCACATTTTTTCGCATTAAAGTCGAGTCAAGACCATTTTTCAACTCAGTTTTCGCACTGATCGCAAATACAATCTCGGATTTTCCATCATACCTAGGGAAGATACATTGTGCGCACGATAATGTTTAGGGGAGTTTAAGTAATTTCATGGGGTGTTACATCATCTACCCCTTAGAATTATTCGTCCTCGAATGATGAGTGATGGTCGAATGGGGACTCGAATAACCTCAGAATTCCTCTCATTACTCACTCGGGAACACTCGAACTCTTCCTATCCATCATCTATCTATCTCTGTCTTAGACTCGAGAATGGAATAAAACAAGGCGTCAACTTAATGGAAAGGAATATTCGAAATTTATATGAATATTAACCTTTGACGTTATCTTCACTTGGTACAAATAAATATGGGTATTTGAGCTTCTTCACCTCCTTAGCCTCTCACGTAGCTTTCTCCATAAACTGATTCCTCCATAGGGCTTTAACAGAGGCTGTTTCTTTGTTTCTCACCTTGTGAACCTGTCGGTCAAGAATCTGGACTGGAACTTCCTTGTACGATAAGCTGTCCTTCACACCCGTACTCTCTACATGAACTGCTAAGGCTGGATCCCCCAAACACTTCTTCAACATAGATACGAGGAACACTGGGTAAACTCCATATAGCTCGAAAGGCAGGTCTAACTCATAAGAACCTTCCTATTCCTTCTTACAATCTGATATGGCCTGATATAATAAGGACTCAGCTTCCCCTTCTTACCAAATCTCATGGCACCCTTCATGGGTGACACTTTCAAGTACACCGAATCATTAACCTCGAACTCTAAGTCTCTTTTTCTCATATCTATATATGACTTCTGATGACTCTGGGCTGTCTTCAACCTTTTCGAATGACTTTCACCTTCTCGATAGACTGGTGCACGAGGTCAGGCCCAATCAATTCTGCATCACCCACCTTGAACCAACCAATCAGGGATCTACACATTCTCCCATACAATGCCTCATACGGGGCCATTTGAATGCTAGCATGATAGCTATTATTATATGCAAACTCAATCAATGGTAAGTGATCATCCTAATTTCCTTTGAAATCAATCACGTATGCCCTCTAAATATCCTCCAAGGTCAGGATAGTATGCTCTGCCTGCTCGTCTATTTGAGGGTAAAAAGTGCTACTCAAATTCACCTTCGTATCCAATCCCTTCTGGAACGATCTCCAAAATTAAGAGGTGGATTGAGCTCCTTTGTTTGAGATAATAGACAAGGGAACCCCATGAAACTATCCAATATCCCAAATGTAAAGTCGGGTATACTCTTCAGTCGTATAGGTTGTCTTCACCGCCAAGAAGTGGACTGATTTAGTCATCCTGTCTATGATCACCCACATTGAATCATGCTTCTTTCTGGGTTGAGGTAAACCTGTGATGAAGTCCATGTTGATCAACTCCATTTCCATTCTGGAATTTTGAAATTCTGAGCTAACCCACAAGGTTTCTGATGTTCAACCTTAACCTATTGGCAATTGGGGCACTCAGAAATGAACTTCTCAATGTCTTTCTTCATCCCATTCCACCAAAAGATTTCCCTCAAGTCATGGTGCATCTTGATGGAGCCAAGATGAATGGAGTATCTCATACTATGAGTTTCGTCCATGATTCTACCTCGAAAACCATCAACATCAGGTACACACAATCTCCCTTGATACCTCAGTACCCCATCTCCCCCTTTGGAGAAGACCATCACCTTTTGTTTGTGAACCGCTTCTTTTAATTGGAGTAAGATAGGGTCTTGGTCTCGCTTTTCCTTCACCTTAAATACTAAGGATGAACCAAACCCATTCTGAACATTGACTTCACCTTCGTTTTTCTCCTCAAGCTACACTTCCAATTGAGCCAATCTATGCACTTCCTTGGCTAATTCTCTCTTCCCCTCTTCCCACATGGATAGTGCTAAGAGCATCAACAATAATGTTAGCCTTACCTGGATGGTAGAGGATGATCATATCATAATCCTTGAGCAACTCCAGCCGCATCCTCTGCCGCTGGTTGAGCTTTTTATGACTGAACACATACTGCAAGCTGTTGTGGTCAACGAACACGTCAATATGCACTCCACACAGATCATGATGCTAGATTTTAAGTGCGAATACTACTGCTGCCAACTAAAGATCATGAATCGGATAATTCCTCTCATAGACCTTAAGCTATTTGGAAGCATAAGCTATCACTTTCCCCCTCTGCATAAGTACACATCCCAATCCCACTCTGGATGCATCGTAGTATATCATGAAGTTGCCCATACCATCTAGCAAGGTCAGCACTGGTGCTATAGTCAATCTAGTCTTCAACTCTTGAAAACTTTTCTCACATGCCTCAGACCACTGAAATTCAGCCTTCTTCTGAGTCTGCTTAGTCAATGGGGTTGACAGAGAAGAGAAGCCTTCAATAAATCTGCGATAGTACACGACCAAGTCCAAGAAACTTCTTATTTCTGTGGGAGAAGTTGGTCTTGGCTAGCTTTTAACCACCTCAATCTTCTGAGTATCAACCCGAATGCCATCTCCTGAAATAACATAGCCCAAGAAAGCCACTGACTTGAGCCAAAACTCACACTTGGAGAATTTCGCATATAACTCATGATATTTGAGTGTTTGCAAAACCACTCTAAGGTGATTAGCATGCTCCTCTTCATTCATCGAATACACTAGGATGTCATCAATAAACACGATTATGAACATGTCAAGATATGTCAGAATACTTTGTTCATCAAGTCCATGAAAGCTGCAGGTGTATTAGTCAACCCGAAGGACATGACCAATAACTCAAAATGGCCATAACGTGGCCTAAAGGCTTTGTTTGGAATATCACTTTCCCTCACCTTCAACTAATGGTTAACCCGATCTGAGGTCTATCTTAGAGAAATAGGTAGCACCCTAAAGCTGGTCGAAGAGGGCATCTATTTGGTGTAGAGGATACTTATTCTTTATGGTCACCTTGTTTAACTGTCGGAAGTCTATGCACATTCTCAAAGGCCCATGTTTCTTATGCAAGGACAGGAGCACCCCAAGGTGAGACACCAGGCCTTATGAAACCTTTCTCTAACAAGTCTTTCAATTGCTCTTTCAATTCTTTCAACTATGCGGGAACCATCCTAATGGGTGGAATTGAGATAGGTTTGGTCTCGGAAAGAACATCAATCCCAAAGTCAATCTCTCTATCAGGAGGGACTCCAGGAAGGTCATTAGAGAAGACCTCGGGAAACTCATTCACTATCAGGACTGACTGGAGAGTAAGAGACTCAACATCATCAGAATTTACTCGCACAAGGTGGTAGAGACAACCCTTAGATATCAACTTTCTATCTCTAAGATAGGATATGAATTTACCCTTAGGGGTAACAGAACTCCCTTTCCAATCTAAGACAGGCTCATTAGGAAATTGGAACCTCACCATCCGGGTTCTACAATCGACAGAAGCATAACAGGTATGAAGCCATTCCATGCCTATTATCACATCAAAATCGACCATCTCCAACTCTACCAAATCAACTAATGTGTTTTTATGATAGACACCACAAAATTCCTATAAATTCTATCAGCTAAGATAAACTCTCCTATAGGAATAGAGATAGGAAAGGGCTCAAGTAAACACTCAAGAAGAGTACCAAACTTTCTAGCCACATAAGGAGTTACAAAAGATAAGGTGGCACCCGGATCAATCAGGGCATAGCAATCATAAGGAAAGACACGAAGCATACCCATGAAAACATCTGTTATAGCCTCCTGCTCCTGACGATTACCCATAGCATAAAGGCGGTTTGTCCCGCCTCCTGTACCCATAGTAGTAGAACCCCTCTGTTGATTACCTGTTGGAGGTGCTGTCAAAGACTGAGCTCTGCCGTTTCCCTCACCTCGTCTCTTCTTCGGACACTCATAACTGAAATGACTAGCCTGACCATAGGCATAACAGACATCCTTGCCAACAACACTCTCCTAGATGAAGCTTACCACACTTGTTGCAAGGTGGGTTTCCCCTTACACCCTGGGTCACACTGGCCTGAGAGTGCGCACCCTGGGTCAAAACATTGAACGATCTAAGACTTTTGATCATACCTGGTTAGTTACACAGGCACACTTGCTGTAAATGGTGCCAGATATGATGAACTCTTCTGAAAATAAGATTTTTCACCTCTATTCTGCCTCTAAGGGCTAGGCTTATGTCCCGCCACTTCGCCTTTCTACTAAAGTGTTCTTATCTACCCCTCCTCTTATCTTCCTCTGTCTGTTGAGCGTACACCACAAGTCAGGAGATATCCATACCATGAATCAGCAATGCCGCCTCGCACTCTCTCTGCACATGCCTAGCCTGGTCAGACAAAAACCTCTTCATCCTCTGCCTCATATCCTTCACCATCTCAGGAGCATACCTTGACAGTTTGATAAATTTAAGGCTATACCCTTCCACAATCATTCCTCCCAGCTTCAGATTCAAAACTCACCGCATTTGCTTCCCTAAACTCTTGAGGAAAGAAGTAATCAAGAAAGGAAGCTTCAAACTCATCCCACATTACAAGCTCCGCATCCTCACCCCTACACCTCTCCCATTGGGTGTACCATGCATTATCCATGTCCTTTAGCTGATAGGACGCAAGTTCAACTCCTTCCTACCCCTCTGCATACATGGCCCTTAGAACCTTATACATCTCATCAATAAAATTCTACGAATCCTCCTCCACCCTCGACCCTATGTATACTGGCGGGTTCATCCTTAGAAAGTCCCTAAGTCGAGTTACAGTTTAGGGCTCCTGTGAAATAGAACTAGGAGCATGAGAACTATGGCTATTTCCCTGGGAGGCCACCAACTGAGTCAGCATGGTGGTGGCTCCCCTGAATTCTTCCTCAGTAGTAGGAGCTGGTTGGGGCTGAGCAGGGGGCACCTGAGGACCTCAGTAGCCGTAACGGGGTGTCCCTATCTCCTAGCCTTAGGCTGAACCAGAACCTCCGATTAGGTGTTCTCAGCGACGAGAGCGGTGGCATCTCTTTGAGCGAATATTCTCTTTGGCAGCATTTTCTATAAGTGTAAAGCGCACGAGTTGAAAGCAGAATTTCACAAGTTAACTCTATAGCACGAACTTAGATCATAGAAGAAGGGTAACATTTCCTAATGTCCTATAGCCTCTTGCTTATGAAGTGTAGTGCACAACACACCCATAAACAAGACTCTAGTAGACATGGCTTCATAGACTCCCTAGGATACTCGAACTCTGGGCTATGATACTAACTTCGTCACGCCCCGGAGGATACCCTAGATGTAACTAGCACTCGAAGACTATTGCTAGCCCCCAGTTGGACCACTCAGTCTTTTTACCATCATTTAGTCAATTCATCAGCGGACAAGAAATGATATAATGAATATAAATACTATCCTATCAGTGGGCTCACACTATCAACATCAGTCTATCACAAGAAAATATGATAGATAATGAAAATTTCAATATAAAGAAAAGAAGTATGAGGGAAAATAACCCTTGATATCAACATCAATATCTACGTCTATGTCTATAAAGCCTCTATACTATCGTCTAAGACGTTACCATGACAGGCCATGGCTACCAACTATTAAGTAAAAGACTATCCAATCATAAAAATAAATATCCTCTGAATGCTGGAGAGGACTCATCACTGTTAGGAATGAAGAGCTTTAAACCTCAACGATTGGGCTGTTGAAGTCCTTGGTCTATCGAATCTGTATCATAAAATGATACAACGCCAGAGAGGCATTAATACGTGGAATGTATTGTAGGTAAAACAAGATAAGAAAAGGAAACAGTATAATTGACACTCATCAATCACTCAGCCTCACCTCAGATATAAGAGACAAGACTCTATCACTTCACTAGCTATCAAGCATCAAACCTTCACTTCACATTAGAGTTCTATCATCATGAAACCTATCTAGGAATTTCTATAACCAACAACTACTACCTATGAGCCAGTAGTGATACAATGAAGAGATATCATTGCCACATCCATCTAGTACCTTGCCGGGGTAAAGGACGAGTCTGTCAGGTCCTCTTTTGGGACAAAGGAAACATCCACTTTCACGGTCCAATCCTCTCCTACGCTGGCCACATAGTTAATAGGTTTGAGTGGGACACACTCTTACCCATTTTGGTGTAAATTTTCCTCCCAGGACTCAACATGCTCATAAGCCTGTCATTCCATCAAGAACTCTCATCACCTAACCTCTACGGGCAAGACTATCTATCTAATATAAGGGGATTTTTTCCCTATTCAACTCTATCAGCAATAAATTGATCTATCACAGTCATCCACACACTGAATTCAGGACTCAGACTCAGTCAAATATCATTCTCAGACATCCCTTGAGTTCATTATTCAAGTCATTATAGAGAGGAAATTTTAAGGATCCAGTCACAATCACATAGTAATGAAAATACACAGTAAAAGTAAGCATGATGATCATCACTTCATGATATAATATTATAGTTTAAGGAGTTGAAAACATGCATTCAAGATAGTGTACAAGAATTAAAGTAATTATGCAAGAATTTGGAGGAATTTTTCAAGAAACTTTCAAGAACTTCTAAATCAAGATTCTAATCATGAATTATGTCATCCTAACTCTATTTTGGCACATGGAAGGTCAGTGATATGCTTTTATGTGGCTTTTACATACCTGGGAATGATGAATCTTTGAAGAAGCTTGAACTCCCCTCTGAAACCCTTGCTTTCCTCTCCTTTTTCTCTCTTAGACTTAGCGTAAAATTAATAGACTTAGAGTAGTTTATTAGTTTAAAAATCCTTTTATACTTGAAAAATCATATGGGGGATATAAAAATATGTCATGAAGGACAAAATTTCCCTTCCCGAATTAAAATAAAAAACTGTTTCTCCCATGCACTGATGCGCAACACACACTACTGTAAAAATCACTTTTTCACGAAATTCATATTCCATCAAATTTTTGAAAAAAACTAAAGTGTAGTTTAACCTCCTCTCCATGTTGCAAAAAGGACGCAGAAACCTCACTATTTTAAGCTCACTTTGGAAATCACATTTTTTTGCGTTAAAGTTGAGTCGAGACTAATTTCTGACTCAGTTTTTCATACTGATCATAGATTTGGTCTCGAATTTTCCATCAGACCTTGGGAACGCACATTATGCGCACGATAAATTTTAGAGGCATTTTAGTAATTTGACAGGGTATTATAGTCTCCCTCTTTGTAGTGGCATGATCTAAAAGAGCAAAAGAGTGTACGTTAGGGGAGGAAGCCTTATCTCTACACCTAAAACATGACATAGAGCATGAAGAAGTGAAACATTTCCTAAACACCTCATAGCCTCCTATTCATAGTTGTATGTACACTTCACAACCGTGAATGAGACTCTAGTGCACGTGGTGTATTGGATTTTCAAAGAGCATTAACAACCTAGTGCTCTAATACCAAGCTTGCCATGACCCAAGCATAGGGCCTAGACATGACACAGCGAATGGGGAACCCAAAAGAACCCCAAACAAGCCTCTTAGCGTATCACATACACATCCTTAGTTGCGGAAGCAAAATAAGATAACTAACAAGTAATAATAGAACATAAGGGAACCTGGATTAAGAGAGTCTTCCATAATAGCATAAACATAATAGGAGTCAAGCTCAATAATACAAAATATCTCAATATCTAACATACCTTTACTAGAAAATGGGACGGGGACCAAGACATCTCCCGGGCTCACCTTCATAGACAATTATCCAAAATATATAGAATAAAGTCTTAACATAACCACGAAAGAAGATAGATATTGTCCCTGGATATAAGGACTGACTAAAAGCTAACTTCCACGATCCGACTAGCCACATGGTGGAGGATGACCAATAGGAGCTCCGATTCCTACATGGTGACATCATGTAGGCATAAAGTATGTGTTAGTACTTGGAATGTACTAAGTATGAAGGGTGCAATGCAACAAGAATCATAAGCCATAATAAACAGGATACTTAATCATAATCAATGGACATAAGCTCAATATGACACGAATCATCACTGCTTAGGATTAAACATTCTTGAGAATAATCATACTTGCATAACATTTTCAACACAATGAGTGACATGAATAGCTCAACCATATACCTTGTACTAGGGGGTGAGACATATAACATGGGTCATAGCTCCTTCTAGTAGGTAATGGATGGTACATGGTATTAAGTTGTACATGAGCGTGAGGTATATAACATGGTTCATGACCCCTTCATGTAGACATTTGCCTTATACTAGAGGGTGAGACATATGACATGATTCATTACCCCTTCTAGTAGACTTCACAATTCACATAAGAAGATACCATAGTGTAAGAGCTCAACAATTCACTTGTAGATCATGGAATCTGTTCATGAGTTTAATACATGCTTTGGAGCGCGTAACATATAATAAGAACACTTGTCATAACCAATATCTTACCAAAATCCCACCATAATACATAATTGGGCTTAATCCACTTCATAATTTCCAAAATAATTCAATTTTATGAAAGTAAATGCATGAATGATGTGAGGAAAGCACGGGTAATGAAGATTAAATCTAAAATCAACAATATAATATGAAATACAAGTGAAATCATAATTAAATCCTCATTTAAGATCATAATATAATCACCCATGGATAAAAAAGTCTTAAAAAGGAACATCCATATTCATAATTTCATAAACCTAATGTAATTCACTGTAATATAGTTTAAATTAACTTAAAGTCATCAAATAAGTATAACTCATACACTAATTGAATTTAAAAAATCACAAGATTCAAAACCCCAAATTAAAGCGAGCAAAATTCATGAAAGTGCTAGAAAGTTTTGGGTCTCTTTGGTTGAAATGAGCCAAAGGTCAAACCCACATACCTATACCCAATGGAGAAAACCTAAGAGAATTTGAAGAAGATTTGAGTTAGTCTTGAGTCCCCAAGCTTGAATCTCACAAGTGTTCTTGAGTTAAGTTTAAGAGTGAGTGTAGAATGAGAGAATGAGTTGAATAATTGAGTAGGGTTTTCAGTTATTAGGAAACCTTAGGATAGCATAAGAAGTTCCAATAAGTCATTCGAATAAATTATATTTACGAAAAACCTACTAATGAGACTAATGGAAAAATTTCCCGTGGCCACTACACTTGAGGAAACATTGACCGTGTGGCACTACACGATCCGTGTACCTGGCTATACACCCATACTTAGACATATTTTTGGAAGTTGGAACTTGACTTCAACACTTAGAAAAAATTCTGCAAAGTTCACCTATACAGAGGGCACCACGAGCCGTGTGGAGTCTCACGGTCCGATGCCCGTACCACAAGAATTGAAGAATTTCCGATGGAGGGGATAACCACGGCTGGTCTCATGGCCATGAGGCCTACCACGGTCCGTACAAGGGGCCGTGGCACCTATCTTGAAAATTTTCCCAACTTAGAAGGCTATACGGTCAACCCCACGGTCAGTGGAAAGCAACACGACCAGTACCACTGGCCCTACCCCAATACTTAGGCCAAAAATGGTCATTTCCAATTTAAGGCCACCCACATGGCTCCTGAGATGCCACATGGCCCGTATGGGTGCCCGTGTGGTAATACTGCACAGAAGGGTCATACGAAAGAGACCATAACTTCTTCATCCGAACTCCAAATGAGGTGAAACTAGATGCATTGGAAAGATATCTCAAAGGTCTTCAATTCAATAGGTCGTAGGACACCCAATTCATTTTATGCTATCAGATATAAACATTAAAATTAACCATTCTACTAAAACATATGAAAATCTTAGCCAATGAAATAAATTTGAACTTGGCTTGATGTAAGAGACTCACGATAACCCTAAAGCACATAAATAAGCTTTGATTGAAGGCTTGCAAATGAACTTAATTTAAGTTTGGAGGTTCCATTCCAATCTCACAACTTGTGAGGTATTACAAATACCAGGCTTGTCAAGATCCAAGCCTAGGGCCAAGACGTGACACGGCGAATGGGGAACCCGAACGAACCTCATACAATCCTCTTAGCATATCACATATACATACTTGGTTGCGAAAGCAAAATAAGATTAAAAAAATAAGTAATATAGAACATAAGGGAAGCGGGACTAGGGAGTTTTCTTTATAATAGCATAAACATAATAGGAATCAAGCTTATCATACAACCCAACATAAAATCCAACAACATCTCTACTAGTATATAGGGCATGAAACGCCCCCAAAAAGTCCCAAAAATGTGCTTTGAAAATGTCGATAATCGTAATTTTCATATATCTCAAAATTTGTACGTGATATCGATTATCCGACTTCATATTCTTGATCGGGGGCCAAATTGAGGGGACAATAGGTATAACCCAAATTTAAGAAGACCTACAGCGAAAAATAATTTTTGCCAAGATTTTGGAAAGACAGTAAGGGTCCGCAAGGCCTCTGCCACGCAAACCCGTCACAGAGGTGTGTTTGCACTTCCTTAATTTTACTATTTTTCCCTAAGACATTAGGGTCTTGGAACTACACCTACTTATGTGTAAATACCTAGCCATTTTTCAACTCTATATCACTCAAAAAAACCCTATCTAAAACCTCTCAATCATTTTATCAAGATGCTCATCCAAATTCTAGTGTCTCAAGCTTAATTCTGAATCTCAAGAACTCCATTCAAGCTTCAAGCCTCATTCAAGCTTAGATCAAGTAAAACCCAAATTTAAGGTATGTGGATTTCATCCATTGGGTCCTTTCACCCATGGAGTCCAACCTTCTTATTTTATAAAAATTGCATGTTTTCAAGTTGTACTACTTATGGGTATCTGTTATTATGAAATATAAGCCTGAAATATGTTGGGGTTTTGTCAAATAATGATTATGCATAAATATATATTTTAAGTTTATACTATGAATTAATCTTTGTCTAGTGAGACTATACATGATTCAAGCGATAAAATCTATGAACTATTGTGAAGCTTTGATATGATTTACAAGTCCATTATGGGGTTTTACTATAATGTTGGTGGGCTGATTTACATAACTTTAATATGCATTGACTTCACTATTTCATGATCCATACTCTTGCATTTTGTATGATTTGAACATGTACTCATATGTGCTCATCAAGTGTTTGATAAAATGTCAAGTCAAGAATTCTCAAGGTATTGATGATCTATTACATGATTTATAAGCTAAGTAACCTCATGATTATTAATGGCTTCCAAGCATGTATTAAATTCATATAAAGTACCTATGGCTATGCAAATGAATTGTTGGGCTCTTGTGTTTTGTTATGTTCTTGGGAAAATATGAAGTCCTTTTTTGATACTTGAATGTGATGGTTCGATGAGCTATTTTCATGACTCCTACCGAAAAGATTATATCATAAGGTATGGACATCTTATGAGATCTATAGAAAAGTCCATGACGTAAGGTAGAATAACTCATGGCTCCTACTGAAAAGATTATATTATAAGGTAAGGACATCTTATGACACCTACCGATAAGGCCATATTTTGAGGTATAATTCATGGATCCTACTGAAAATATTATATCATAAGGTACGGATACTCTCTATAATTCTACCGTAAAGGTAATTCCATAAAGTAGAACAATTCATGGCTCCTACCTAAAGATTATATCATAAAGTAGGGGATATCTTATACTACCTATCAAAAAGACTATGTTGTAATGTAGCGGTATTGGTAAAACCCTCCAAAAATGTTATACTTAAGGTGAGTGGGTGGTTATTTTGCGCATCTCATGCATGTTGTGTAAAATTCGAGTATATATTCCATATTGAGTTTATGTTCCTTGATTATGATTAAGTATCTTATTATTATGACATATGACTCTCGTTACATTGCTTCACACATACTTAGTACATTCAAATATACTAACACATACTCTATGCCTACATGGTATTTTCATGTAGGGATCGAAGCACCTTTTAATCATCATCCACGTGAATAATTCAGTGCTTTAGAGTTAAGCTTTGGTGAGTCCTCAAGTCCGAGGATACTATATGTATTACTTTTGTCATTTGCTCTTTCTTTATTTTGAACACTTGATACTATGACGGTCAGCCCAAAAAATGTTTTGGCCTCAACTCCATTTCATGTTAGAGGTATTGTTGGAAATGAAGATGTAATTATGCTATGAGCTTGACTCTTGAAATGGTTTATGACTATCAAAGACATCTTTTAGTCCCCTTTCCCTTATTTATATCTCTTGTTATTATTATTTTGCTTTGTGACTAAAGATCTGTGTTGATATGGTAAGAGGATTGTTTGGGGTTCCTTCGGGTTCCTTATTCATCGTGTCACGTCTAGGCCCTAGGCTTGAATCAAGATGAACTTTGTATCAGAGCACTAGGTTGTTAATAATCCTCAGAATCCAACACACTGCATTGATTAGAGTCTTCATTATGGTTTTGAAGCATGCCACGACTATGAATGGGAAGCTATAAAACGTTTAGCAAATGTTTCACTACTTTAAAGTCTATATCGTTCTTTAGATGTAGGATAAGACCTTTTCCCCCTAACGAATGCTCTTTTCTCTTCAAGACCATTCCATTTCAAAGAGGAAGATCAAGAAGGGCGCGCACACCCGAGAAGGGTCAGGCTTACCAAGCCCCTCTAAGGAAAGGGGCCACTCAAGTCGAGTTTCGGAATGCCATTACTATGTTGGCATATGCAATGAACAAAAAAATTACCAAGGAGTCAAAGCCCCTCATGCTCCCACTCTGGCTTCTAAGGTAAGGGATTTTACTAGAATGAACCCACCGGAGTTCCATGGATCCAAAATGGATGAGGATCCCCAAGTGCTCATAGATGAGATGTACAAGGTGCTATCAATCATAGGGGTCAATTCAGAGGAGAAGACGGAACTAGTGTCCTATCAACTTAAAGGTGTGGCTCAAATTTAGTTTGTTCAATGGAAGACGTAGAGCAAAAGTCATGATACTATTGCTTGGGAGGATTTCAAAGTTGCCTTCCTCAATCAGTTCTTTCCTATAGAGTTGAGAGAGGCTAAAATGTTAGAATTTATGAACCTTAAGCAAGGTTCCATGAGTGTAAGGGAGTATGTCCTCAAATTCAATAAGCTTTCCAATTATACTCCACATTTGATGGCCGACCCTAGATCAAGGATGAACAAGTTTGTGTTGGGGGTGTCCAACTTGGTAAATAAAAAGTGTCGTATCTCGATGCTTGTAAGTGATATGGATTTGTCTCGGCTCATGACCTATGACAAACAACTCGAGGGAGAGAAGCTTAGGAAGAAGAGAAGTGGGGAGCCCAAAAGGGCTCGGGTTGAGTGGCCGATTTCAAGAAGGTCTTGAGTTTCAATGCAAGGATCCTCTAGTGCTCCTAACAAGAGGGTTGCTAAGGATGTGGTGCCTAACCCAAGGATCTAAGGAGGTGATGATCGGTGACTCATCCTAGATGTCCAAAATGTGGGAGGAAACATGGTGGCATATGTTAAAGGAACACAGGTGCATGCTTTGAGTGTCGCGAGATGGGCTACAAATTTCTAGATTATCCACATACTCAAAACAAGGGTAAAGGTGTCCAACCTCCAGGGCAAGGTGGTCATGTCGATCAAAGGGATCTAGAAGGCCAACAAGGAGGTGCTTCACGATATTATTGGTTCTATGCTCTTTAAGGGAGGCAAAGAAAGGATGAGGTGCCCGATGTTGTTACTGGTATGTTAAAGGATTTTGATTTTAATATGTATGCATTGATTGATCTAGGTAGTGTTATTTCTTTCATTCTTCTTTTTGGTTGCTAATAAACTTTATGTAAGTCCCAAATTACTATGTGAACCTTCTAGGGGTTTACCCCCATTGGTGAGTTTATTGTTCCTAGAAAAGGTCTATAGGGGTTATCTCATATCCTTATTGTATAAAGTCTTATCTTGTGATTTTTGTTGAACTTGTCATGATGGATTTTGAGATTATTCTTGGGGTGGATTGGTTAAATGCATATTATGCTTCCATTGATTGTAGAGCCCGTATTGTTAGATTCCAATTCCTTAATGACTCCGTACTTGAGTGGAAAGTTGTAAAGTGGTAGTTAAGGGTAGATTCACTTCTTGTTTTAAGGAACAAATTGATCTCTAAGGGTTGTATTTACCATATCGTAAGGGTTAGGAATGTTAAGTCTAAAATCCTTCCTATTGAGTTAGTTCTGGTAGTCAATGAGTTCCTTGATGTCCTTCCCGATATTGTGAATTTGTGTTAATGTTTTTTGCTTGACAAAGGCCTTGGCTATATTTGTAGATCTCTTGAATAGGATCTTTAAAGCCTATCTTGATATGTGTGTGGTAGTTGTGGATGGTAAATTGATCTATTTCCAAAATGAAGAAGAGCTTGTGAATCATTTGAGGGTAAGGTTGCAAATCTTGAGGGATAAAAGGTTGTTTGTTAAATTTGATAAGTGTGAGTCTGGGTGACAAAAATAGGATTAGAGAAGTACATCGATTGACTAGGTTAGGAATGACGCTGGATGAAGTTGAGAATGGTAGTGTAGTACTTTTGATGGTTCCAAATCTTCTTTTGTTGAAGTGGTCAAAATAGAGCAAGATCTTGACCTCATTTTGCTAGAATTGAAGGCTTTAGAGAATGTTGGTAAATTGGAGGTTTTCTCCCAAGGGGAAGATGGTGTCCTTAAGTGCTAAGGTAGGCTAAGTGTGCTTGTGTTGAGGATTGGGTTCACTTGAAAGTCCCACCCATGAAGGGTCTGATCTGGTTTGGAAAGAAAATGAATAAGCCTAAGGTTCATAGGTCCTTATAGAGTATTGAGGATAATTGGTAATGTTTCTTAAGAATTGGAATTTCCTAGGGAAATAGATATGGTTCATCCGATATTTCATGTATCTATGTTGAGGAGATGTGTTGGTGACCCAAGTTCTATAGAGCTCTTCGAGGTTTTTGGTGTTGTGGAGGATGATTGACCTATGAATAGGTCCCAGTAGAGATATTGGATGGACATGTGGAAGGGTTGAGAAACAAAGATGTAGCACTCATCAAGGTTCCTTGGAGGAATCGACAAATTGAAAGTGTTACTTGGGAAGCCGAGGTGGATATGAGAAAGCGATACCCGTATCACTTCCACTTTACTCAAGTCGAAGGTACTAATTTAAGTCCCCTATATGCTTCCAAGTCCTAAGTTCGGCAATTGTGTCATTTTGCATCCATTCATGTTTATGTTGACAAGTTTATGGCGATTTTTGACACTCATGTTTAGACTTTTTGAAAGAGAGGTTTAAAAGCAATTGTTGCATTAATGTTTCGGCCGGGAACTTTACGATTACTTCTCTTATATATGTTTCTTTGACATTCGGGGACGAATGTTCCAAAAGAGGAGATATTGAAACGCCCTAAAAATGTGCTTCGGAAATGCATATAAACTTAATTTCCATAAATCTCAAAATTCATGCGTGATATCAAAAATTCAACTTCATATTCTTCATCGGGAGAAAATTTAGTGGGAAATGAGTTTAAATAGGATTTTAGAAGACGCGTAACAAAAAATATATTTTGCCAAAATTTTGGAAAAATAGTAAGGATCCGCGATGCGGACCCATCGTGGAGGTGTGTTTGCACTTCCTTAATTTTTTTGTTTCAGACTAATACGTTGGGGTCTTGGCCTCCTACCCACTCATGCGTAAAAACACCTATGCTTAGCCATCTTTCAACTCTATATTATTTTTTAAAAAAAAACCCACTCTAAAACCTCTCAACCATTTCATCAAAATTCACATTCAAATTCTAGTGTCTCAAGCTTAATTCTGGATCTCAAGAACTCCATTCAAGATTCAAGTCTCATTCAAGTTTAGATCAAGGAAAATCCAAACTCAAGGTATGTGGTTTTCATCCATTGGGACCTTTAACCCATGGAGTCCAACCTTCTTATTTTATGAAAATTGCAAGTTTTCAAGTTGTACTACTTATAGGTATCTAATATTATAAAATATGAGCATGAAATATGTTGGGATTTTGTCAAATATTTTTGATTATGCATAAATATCTATTTTAAGTTTATACCATGAATTAATCTTTGTCTATTGAGACTATACATGATTCAAGTTATGAAATATATGAACTATTGTGAAGTTTTGATATGATTTAGAAGTTATCCATGATGGGGTTTTACCGTGATGTTGGTGGACTGATTTAGATAACTTTAAGATGTATTGATTTCACTATTTCATGATTCATACTCTTGTATTTTGTATGATTTGAACATGTACACATATGTGCCCATCAGGTGTTTGATAAAATGTCAAGTTAAGAATTCTCAAGGTATTGATGATATATTATGTAATTTATAAGTCAAGTGACCTCATGATGATTAAAGGCTTCCAAGCATGTATCAAATTCATGTAAAGTACCCATGGCGTTGCAAGTAAATTGTTGGGCTCCTATATTTTGTTATGTTCTTGGGAAAATGTGAAGTCCTTTCTTGATACTTGATTGTGATGATTTGATGAACTATTTTCATGACTCCTACCAAAATGATTATATCGCAAGGTATGGACATCTTATAAGATCTACCAAATAGGTCATGGCGTAAGGTAGAATAACTCATGGCTCCTACTGAAAAGATTATATCATTAGGTAAGGACATCTTATGACACCTACTAAAAAAGGCCATGTCGTAAGGTACAATTCATGGCTCCTACCGAAAAGATTATATCTTAAGGTAAGAACACTCTCTATAATACTACTGAAAAGGTCATGCCATAAGAAAGAACAATTCACTGTTCTTACCTAAAATATTATATCATAAAATAGGAGACATCTTATACTATCATAAAGACTATGTCATAAGGTAGGGATATTGGTAACACTCTCCGAAAAGGTTATATCGTAAGGTGAGTTGATAGCTATTTTGCCCATCTCATGAATATTGTGTAAAGTTCGAGTGTATATTCCAAAATTGAGTTTATGTTCCTTGATTATGATTAAGCATGACTCTCGTTGCATTGCATCCCATATATGTAGTACATTCAAATATACTAATACATACTATATACCTATATGATATTACCATGTAGGCACTGAAGCAACTTTTGATCATCATCCACGTGGCTAGTTTGGTTCTTTGGAGTTAAGCTTTGGTGAGTCCTCAAGTTTGAGAACGCTCTCTATGTTACTCTTTTCATTTGCTATTTCTTTATCTTTAACACTTGATACTATGAGGGTGAGGCCGAAAAATGTCTTGGCCCCCGCTCCATTTCATGTTAGATGTGTTGTTAGAATTAAGATGCAATTATGCAATAAGCTTGACACTTGAAAAATTTTATGACTATCAAAGACTTCCCTTAGTCCCGTTTCCCTTATTTATATCTCTTGTTGTTGTTATTTTGCTTCCGCGACTAAGGATGTGTGTTCCATGACCTATGACTAGGGTCTAGCGTGACACGGCAAATGGGAACCCGAAGGAACCTAAACAAGCCTCTTAGTATATCAATCACACATCCTTGATCGCGGAAGCACAGTAAACAATCACAAGAGATAATATAAAAAGGGAAAGCGGGACTAAGGAAAGACTTTGATAGCATAAAACATAGAAGAGTCAAAGCTCAAAGCATAAGTACATCATTTGTTCTAACTATACCTCTAAACATAGATTAGAGCGGGGGCCAAGAAACTTTGCAGGCTCACCCTCATAATGTCAAATGTTCAACACAAGAAGTCTTAAAATAGCAAGAAAGTAGATTGTATCCTCAAACTTAAGGACTCACCAAGCTTGTCTTTGAAGCATCTTACAAGCCTCTTGGAGGATGATCAAGAGGAGCTCCGGTCCCTACATGATGATATTATATAGGCAAAAGTATGCATTAGTACATTCGAATATACTAAGTATGTAGGATGCAATGCAACAAGACATAAGTCAATATAATCAAAATGCATAGTAATAGGTAATAGGTAAGCATAATCTCAATATGCATGCATAATCAATGCTTGAAGTAAAACATGTTTATGAATCATTCAACTTACATATAATATGATATGTTTGTGGGAAGAGACCTCAATCGATAAAGAATAAGACCAAGTGAGCTACAACTTGGAATCCCGATGATTACCCCTCATCAGTAAAGAGGTGGTCTACTTGCCAAGGTAAATCATACTTCACCTTACGGGAACATGACTCAATTTGTATGAAGCAACCCTCCTTACGGGAACACAACCCATTTCGAAAAGGATTTCATAATAAACTCCGCCTTGCAGGAACACGACCCACTTCGGGAAGAAATTTCATAAGAAACTCTGCCTTACGAGAATACGACCAATTTCGGGAAGAATCTCAAGAGAGAGTGCACTAAATGGATCCACAAGAAAATAAAGGGTAAAGTATACTCCTATGTTGGTACATAGTCTGAGGAAAGAGAGCATCCCCTCAATCCATCGGTGCTAAGCCTAATCCCATGGAATAATTGAAATAATCATATCTTTAGTAATTTGTAATGAACATAGAATCATAGAATGAGTAGCTCTAAAACATCTTTGACCTCTAATGGTGAGCCTAAATTTTAAACATAAGTACAGATCATCATCAAATATTACCCTTACGTTAACATCAAAGGCTCACGATCTTTGAAAAAGGGCTTAATCTGGCATTACAATATCATAGACATTTTCATAAATTCAATACATCTTTTGAAAGACCAAAATTATCATAATGTCACTTGACTCATAAATCATACATTAGATCATCTATAACTTTAAGAATCCTAGAAAAGACATGTTATCAAACACTTGGTGGGTGTGCAATGCTAGTTCAAAATCATACAATTCTAGATTGAAATAATATCAGAAAACTCAATGAAAATCAACCTACCAACATATTGTAAAACCCTCATGTAAGATACCTTAAAATCTATCATCAAATCTTATAATAGATCATAGTTTCATAGCTTAAAACATGTATAGTCTCAATAGCTAAAAACGCATTCATAGAATAAGATTGAGATAGATAGACATGCATATTTAATCAACGTTTCATAAAATCCCACCATATTGCATGCTTATAATCAATAACAAAAGATACACATAAATAATACAACTTGAAAACATGTAATTTTCATAAGATCGGAAGATAGGGCACCATGGGTGAAATTACCCAATGGTTGAAATCCACATACCTCAATCTTGGGTTTTCATGATGGTAGAATTGAAGGAAACTTGAAGCTTGAATAGAGTTCCTGAGATTCGAAATTAAGCTTGAATCACTTGAATTTCGATGAAATATTTGGCTAAGTATTAGAGAGGGTTTTGAGAGGTTGTTTATAATGACCCGTTAGGCTATTTGAAGAATTGGTCCTATTATTTCTTACAATGTCCTTCTCGTAAATTTTAGTAGGTATTTCAGACTATTCAATAACTAAGACTACAAATTATTCTATGTTTATGTTAAATTCATTAGTTGTGAGTAACAAAAAAGAAAAAAAAAGAAATTAATATTTTGATGGGGGACAAAATTGGTCGGCTGCATATCTTGATGGGAAGACATAAACTAGTAGGAATCTTTTTATCCTTCCCGTAATAATTGTTCCCATTATGGGATTTTTATATTAATGAAAATGAGTCTTTAATTGTTATAAAAGGGAGAGGGGGATTGTCACACTGTAACATAAATAGAAAGAAGAGAGAAGAGGAGTGAGAAACATCAGAAAAGCAAAAAAGCAGTGTGCATTTGTTTTCAGGTAAGGATTTAACCTTTATTTTATTGCTATTCATTCAGATTTAATCATAGTATATAAATACTATAGTTTAGCTAGTGGGAAGATGGTTGAGAAAGTGACATTATGTGTGTCAGAGGAATGAAAAGTCCAAGGAGGTAATATTTTATGTATAAAATTTTAATATTTTATCTCTATGAACAATAATGTGAATTAAGATTGGAATGTGAATTAAGATTGTTGTTGTTGTTGTTGTTGTTGGGCATTTGTATTATGTGAACACTATTAGAATTAAATTATTTGAAGGATTTAAAATTAAATCCTAGACTCAAAAATTTTAGAAATTAATAACGAAATTGGTTGTTCTTTGGGTCTAGGCTAGACATATAGTAATATGGGTATTGTGAGTTTTGAAATCTTATGGTGATAATTCATTTGAGTAGATCGTGGTGCTATGGATTCTATTAAAAAAGTAAAGGTCAAAATATTAAATTGATCGTGATTTGACTAAGACAAGTGGACTTTCAAAACTTTGTAATTCTTGTAGAATTCCCAAATTTTTCTTTCACCTACATGTGATACATAAAATATTTTAATA